>CAUYPK010012711.1:0-14346 GCA_963574355.1 Loris lydekkerianus
AATTTAAAAAAATAGAAATTATTCCTTGCATCTTCTCAGACCATCATGGAATAAAAGTTGAACTCAATAACAACAGGAACCTGCATACACATACAAAAACATGGAAGCTAAACAACCTTATGTTGAAGGATACATGGGTTATAGATGATACTAAGAAGGAAATCACCAAATTTTTGGAACAAACCAACAATCAAGAATTACCAGAACCTCTGGGATACTGCAAAGGCAGTCCTAAGAGGGAAATTTATAACATTGCAAGTCTTCCTCAAGAAAATGGAAAGAGAGGAAGTTAATAACTTTACATCTCAAGCAACTGGATAAAGAAGAACACTTCAACCCCAAACCTAGCAGAAGAAAAGAAATGACCAAAATCAGAGCAGAATTAAATGAAATTGAAAACAAAAGAATTATACAACAGATCAATAAATCCAAAAGTTGTTTTTTGAAAAGATCAATAAAATAAACCTTTGGTCAACCTAACCAGAAAAAAAAGAGTAAAATCTCTAATCTCATCAATCAGAAATAGTAATGATGAAATAAGAACAGACCCCTCAGAAATTCCAAAAATCCTTAACGAATACTACAAGAAACTCTATTCTCACAAATATGAAAATCTGAAAGAAATCGACCAATACTTGGAAGCACGACACCTACCAAGACTTAGCCAGAACGAAGTGGAAATGTTGATCAGGCCTATATAAAGTTCTGAAATAGCATCAACTTGACAAAATCTCCCTAAAAATAAAAGCCCAGGATCAGGTGGCTTTACATCAGAATTCTATCAAACATTTAAAGAAGAACTAATACCTGACCCGACCCGCAGGTCAGTTGATCAGGGTTACCTGGAGGAGGGGGTGAGAATGAGAAGGGACAAGGGACGCGAAAGAATGGAGACAAGACAGGAGTCTGATCAAGTCTCGTTTATTGTAACTCTTTCCAGGGTAAATATAGGCAGTGAAATGTGGGAGGAGCCTCGGGAAGTTGTCACAAGGTCTCCAGACAACCTAACAGTACACAATTACCATGTGATTTATAAGAATCCTAGCGATTGGGCAGTATGGACATTTTAACAATGTTGATTCTTCCCAGCCATGAGCATGGTATGTTTTTCCATCTGTTAACATCTTCGGCTATTTCTTTTCTTAGAGTTTCATAGTTCTCTTTGTAGAGATCTTTCACGTTCTTTGTTACCTGTAAGTTTTCTTTACAGACATTTCTCCTTCATTCTGGATTCCATTTTAAAGTACATGGTATGACAATAGTCTCCTGAGACTGAGTCAGTGCAGTGCCAGTTCCGAGTTGCCATGGCAGGAACTATTTGAAGTTCAGGAGGGTTCGCCTCCCACATAAGTTTCATGGCTTTTCCCTCATCTCCCCCCTCAGTAAGTCTTGCATGCAAACACTTGATTTTCCTGATCACCTCTTAGGCATGAGACACCAGGTGATCTATGTCTGAACAGGCAAAAAACAACTAGGGAGAATCTGCTTACAGGAATAAAAAGGGAAGAGTTGTAAAGAGAGCACCTTTCTGAGTAATTCTGGCCCCGAGTAAATGAGAATTTATCTATTTATTTTTATGTCAGTTTATTCATTTATTTTTTACATACTCAGATTTCTAGGCATATCCCTTTGCTGATTTTTTATTTTTTCAGATCCATGCTCATTTGTCTTCTTAAAGTGGGGTTTCTGCAAATGAATGCATTTCTCCAAAAGTGGTGTGACCTGGCCCAGAGCAGCATGTGATGGGATGTGTGTGAGGGCGTGTGCACATGCACATTTGTGCATGCTTCTAGTTGTGTGTTGAAGATGTGCTAAAATATGTATAATGCCTGTAAAAGATGCAAAGAATAATAATAAAATGAATATGTGTATAACTATAGCCAGCTTTCCCTAGTTTAGGCATCTTCTGCGTACCCCTACTTGAACCCTTCATTTTGTTCCCCAGCAGCATAAATATGGTTCTGAATTTTGTGTTTACTTTGCTCATCCTTCTCTTTTTAGTCATACTTTGTGCCAAACAGTTCTAAAAATATATTGTTTAATTTTTTTGGACTTCTTAAAAAAATAGCAATACTGAATATAAATGGAATTGTATTGTTATGTATTCTTATGAAACTTGATTTTTCACTCAATTATGCTGCTTGAAATTACATTATGTTGATACAGTAATTCATTTCTCACTGTTTTATATTTGTCAACTCTGCAAGATTTAATTTTTCTCCTTTTCTCCTTTGAAGTAGTTTGAAATTATTAACATATGCTTTACTCTTTTTATTTCAAATTAATATGAGGGTAAACATTTTTAGGTTATATTGTTCTCAGTTCCAAGGTAAAGTTCATATTGTAGAAGAGCCTCTCACCCAGGGGGTGAGATGTCTTTGTTGTAAAATGATTTTTGTTCTTCTGGGTAGATACCTAGTAATGGGATTGTGGGATAAAATGGAAGGTTAACTTTTAGTTCTTTGAGAATTCTCTGCACTTCTTTTCATAAAGGTTGTATTGGTTTGCAGTTCCACCAGCAGTGCAAAAATGTTCCTTTCTCTCCACATTCATGCCAACATCTGCAGCTTTGGGACTTTGTGATGTGGGCCATTCTTACTGGGGTTAGGTGGTATCTCAGGGTGGCTTTTATTTGCATTTCTCTGATGATTAAAGACAATGAGAATTTTTTCAAGTGTTTTTTGGCCATTCATCTTCACAGAAGGTTCTTTCTAACCTCCTGGTTAACCCAGAAATCTTGACATATATCACTTTAGTTTAATCAAATTCTTATGCTTCTCTCTATTGGTAAAATATGTTGAGCATTTTACCTCAGTGTTAGTCCCTCAGTATTTAATTACATCTGACTTAAGCATACATATTAGACATTTTAATGTAATCAACATTTAATTAAATCCATGTCACCCTCAGTAGAGTGCTGTGGCATTCTGGCTCATAGCAACCTCCAAATCCTGGGCTCAAGTGATTCTCTCACCTCAGCCTCCTGAGTAGCTGGGACTGTAGCTGCCCACCACAATGCCCAGCTCTCACTCTTACTCAAGCTGTTCTTGAACTCCTGAGCTCAAGTAGTCAACCCACTTCAGCCTCCCAGAGTGCTGGGATTACAGGTGTGAGCCACCATGCCCAGCCCTAAATTAAAAATTACTGTTATGTTTAATTTCTAGAAGTTCTGTTTGTTTTTTTTCCAAATCGGTTTGGTCATTCTTTTTATAGTTACTTCTTACACAATCATATTCTCTCATTTATTCCCTTTAGTGTGTTAAACCTTCTTGGATAATCCCTATATTTGATACAATATAGGTTAAAGAGTCATCATTTTGAGTTTTTGTTTGTTTGTTTGTTTTTGTTAGTTCTTGTTCATGTTGACTTGGCTTGCTGCCTTAAATGTTGTGTGTTTCTGGGACTTACTTGTCAGTATTTGCTAAGGCCTGAGACCATGCCAAGAAAGATTGTTGTTTGCTTCTACCAGGTGACCAAGGGAATGGAGGTGAACAACCAAGCAGTGACTAATTAAATTCATACCTCTTGGGGTTGTTGCCCAACTTCCACAAAAGTAGCACCAGTGCAAGCCTTATATATCTTCAGATATAAAACTACTCTGTGGTTATGAAATCTTAAAGCAGATTTTTTTTTCCCTTCCCTAATAAATTCAGATTGATTTACTAATAAATTCATACCTCTTAGGGTTGTTGCCCAACCTCCACAAAAGTGGCATCAGTGCAAGCCTTTTATAGCTTCAGACATAAAACCACTCTGTGGTTATGAAATCTTGTAGCAGATTTTTTCCCCTTCCCTCATGTCAAGTCAGGAAGCACAGGATCTCCAGTTTGACTCCTCACATTAGGAAGTTCCTAAACTTTGACTCTTAATTGTTCCAAACCCCACATCTAAAATCATACACATAGACTCTCCGCCTATAGCTCAGCATCAGCCACATACACTGGAACTGGAAGGTTCAAATCCAGCCTGGGCCTGCCAAACGACAGTGACAACTACAACCAAAAAATAATATCTCTCTCTATATATATACATATATGTATATATATATATATATAATGCATATATTATACATTATGTATATATTATACATACAATAATTTATATATATTATGTATATATTATATATATGTATAATATGGAAAAATAATTTCTATTTATATATGTATGTATAATATAGAAAAATAAGTTCTCTCTATATATACAGAGAGAGAGAGAAAAAATAATTTATATATATATGTATATATATATATATATAGAGAGAGAGAGAGAGAGAGAGAGCGAGCGAGCGCGAGTGCGCGCGCGAGTGCATGCGCTGGGTGTTGTGGTGGGTGCCATGGCTGGTGCCTGTAGTCCCAGCTACTTGGGAGGCAAGAGAATCACTTAAGCCCACGAGTTTGAGGTTGCTGTGAGCTGTGGCACCACAGCACTCAACCAAGGGTGACAGCTTGAGACTCTGTGTCAAAACAATAAAAATAAATAAAATAAAATAAAATCATAAAAATAGAAGCTCAGGGTTGCCAACACTCAGCAGATTTCCTCAGGATGAAACCTGACATTAGTGTTAATGTCCCCTAGGTTAGTTTGCATTCATTGAACAACAGAGCTACACAAGGAATCTGTGAGAAGCAGAAGTCACACATGGCAGCTCTTTTTGTCATCTACAACAAAATACTCAGAGTTGAGCTTATAATCAGCCAAACATAAAGCCAGTGTAGTGTTTCTTTGCTGTATTTTACTTGTGCCATTTTATTTTGGATACAAAGTAAAAGCTTTACATTTAGTGCTATTAAATTTATCATTCATAAGTTTTACTTAGATTAGTAAAACTTTCTGGATCATAATTCCATCACCTAGTCACAGTTTCCTCTGGTTTAATGTCATGTCTACATTTGATTGTTACAACTTAAATGTTTTTATCTAAATCGTTGTAAACATGTTCAGTAGGATTAGATTAAAGATAGAGCCTTGTTTTTCTCCCCCTAGATAGAGACTCATATTCAATATGGCACTGGTCAGATCTGCTGGCTGCTGTGATTCCAGCTGTTAGGAATATTCCTGGTTGTGTTATCATCCAGCTCATCTTTCTTTATATCTTCAATAACATATTCTGCCAAATGCCTTCCAGAAGTCAATACACATAATACTTACAATGCTTCTAGCCATAAAAAAACTAAATCAGCAATATGAATTTGACGTATGAATCCAACTCTGAACTATTCAAAGGGCTCCAAGGTTAGCCACATCAGTCATCATTTACCTCCTTTTATTACTCACTGGGTTCATTTGAAGATTCTGATTCAGAATTACAACCTTGACACCTTCCTAACAATCAAGTTAGCCTGTAATAAAGACCTCCGTGGCTGTCATGAACTCCATGGACAGTGGATGTACAGTTGTACCATTACTTCCCTTCTCTTCCCCCCACATGCCCAGATGATCTGTAGTTTACTCCCATTAGGCGTGGCATCCGTCCATCCTTTCCTCCTTTTGTCTTTTGAGTATTTGCCAGGGTGCTTTCATCATCTCAGTCTTGGATCTTTATCAGAACATATGTCCTTGAACTTGCACACAAGAAAGACTTTCAGTGATTGGCACATCCAAGCTTCTTAGTTTTTTTTTTTTTTTATTCAACCACATTGCCTAATGGAAACCATTCAAGCCCTGCTGTCTGCACCATTAGGATGATTACAAAATGCATTTGACTACTAGGGTTTCCCTATGTATCCCTACGTATGGGCTTATACCTAGTAAAATGAAATACTAAACTACTGCTTCATGCAAAATGTGGGAAAATTTCACAGGAATCACATGGAACTATTGAAGTCATGCAGGAAAGATTATCTACTTTGTGGCTCCATTTATAGGAAGTTGAAGAACACGCAAAAGTAACAAGTGGGTCTAGAAGTCAGAACAGAGTTTACCTCTGGGGTTGGAAGATACTGACCAGAAGTAAGTGTGAGAGAGGCTTGTGGGATAGTGTCATATATCCTGATCTAGGTGTAAGTCACATATGTATGTACAAATTCATAAATTGGTATACATTTAATTTTTGTGATCTTTACCATATGTACATTATACTTCAATGAAGAAGAAAAACTCACTGAGGTTACAGGTGGAAATCAGTGTGTTGTTTATGAGTGTGGACCCTCAAGGCTTGGTTGTGTAATCAGGTGAGACCACTAAGGAACTGGATGATTTAGGGGAAACTGAGTTTTCTCATCTATGAAACAGATTATTTTCTGTAATAATTGTACATTTTTACTTCTTACATGAGCCTCAAGTGGAGTTATGCATATAAGGCATTTAGCATCACGCCGCCACAAAACATATGAGTTTTAATATAATTCCTCCTAATTCAAAACATTTCCTGCTTTTGTTTATTTATTTATTATTTATTTATTTATTTATTCTTTGTTGAGACAGATTCTCACTTTGTCTCCCTTGGTAGAGTGCCGTGGCATCATAGCTCTACATTTCCTGCTTTTTAAACCTCCTGCTATTTATGCCGGCATTTGGGACATCAAATAATATGGTTTTATTTGTTACTTATTTGTGAATTGTTTGGTAATTGTAATGGCAACTGACATTTCTGTAGCGCTTTCTATTTAAAAGCCCCTTATATATATTATCTAATTTAGTTATCTGCAACAATGTTATACAAGTGATATTTAAGGCACCTTGCCTGGTCAACATAGTCAGGAAATAGCAGAGGAGTCCACGCCCAGCCAAGTTGTCTTTTCCTCTTCATCCTGGTGGGTTCATAAGAATCTCCTGACAGCTGGATCAAAGCCCCATCACCATGGTGTCTAACACAGTGGGTTTGAGGTGGGGCCTGAGGTCACAGCCTTTCCCAGGTGATACTGATGATGCTCTCCTGGGACCACACTTTGAGTTGCAAAGCTCTGAAGATGAATGAAGCCTAAGCATCAGACCTGAGTTCTACCTTTACAGAGAACTAAAAAGGCATGTTTTTTTCTCCAGGAAACTATACTGAGTTTGAAATGAGAAACCCCCTTAAGGTGATTGATAAGGTGGGTCTGAAGACACACTTCTAGCTGGAAAGGAAGTTTCCTAGAGGAATGAATTTACACTCAAATCACATGCAGCAGGAAAATGTATGCTTTGACACATTCATTTTAATGGTGCTCTTGAGTTCTCATATGCCAAAATGGTGGGAGGACCCTAAATTAAGATTCTAATTTAAGAAATTGTCATTTCATTATGTCAGGTAATATTTTAAAATGTTTTAGCCATTGTTATTTAGTTCTTTGATTGATGTGAAAATTAGTCTCAGTGCTATAACCTCAGGGTTTTGTCAGTGTAACTCTACTTAGTTCTAGCTTCTTCCTTTAAAGTGTGTGTGTGTGTATATATACATACATACATACACACTATATATGTATACACACACACATATATATAAAACCATTGTCAGTAATTGATTGTGCTTGAAGAAAATACATAGCAAGAGAAAGGAAGACAGAGGGAGAGGATACAGGTACCAGTAAAAAAATAAAGAGCTTTCAATGTTTCTCCATCTTCCCTTTGTCTGAGCCCAGCTCTTTACCAGACTTGTAATGCCATCTATTTTGTAAAAAATAGAATTATTAAGATAAAATTTGCATACCATATAATTAGCTCATATCATGTGTACATGGGTCTTAGTGTATTCTCAAAATTGAACAATGATCACTACAATGTAATTTTAGAACATTTCTGTTATCTTCTCCCCAATCCCCCCCCCCAAAAAAAAAAAAACTTATGCAGCAATAAGTTACTCCTCATTTCTGTTATTCTACACATTTCATGTGAATGGAATCATAAAATATATGATCTTTGGTGATCGACTTCTTTCACATAGCATAAGCTTTTTGAGGTTCATCCATGTTATGAAAGGCATCTGTTGTTTTATTCCATTTTATGGTTAGGTAATATCCCTTGTGTGGATATGGTACATTTTAAACTATCTGTTCATTCATCAGCTGCTAAAAGTTTAGGTTATTTCTACTTTTTGGACAATATGAATAGGGTAAATTCATGTCTAAGCTTTTGTGTGGACACATGTTTTCATTTGATTTTGGTATATACCTGGGAGAGGAATTCCTGGGTCATGTAGAAACTGGATGTTTAAACCTTGAGGAACTGACAAAGGGCTTTGCTGAAGAGCTGACTCCTGTCACTCTCCCACCAGCAGTTAGTGAGGGTTCCACTTCCTGCATGTCCTCAACAGCTCTTGCTATTACTCATCTTTTTGTTTATAGCCATCTTGGTGAATATGAAGTAGTATCTCATCATAGTTTTATTTGCATTTACCCAATTCTAGTGATGCTGAACATCTTTTCATGTGCTCACTGATCTTTTGTTTATATCTTTTGGAGAAATATTTTTCAGATCTTCAGTCCATTTGTTAAATTGAGATTTTTTGTCCTTTTAAAGTTTTAATTATAAAATTTGAGTCACACTTCTGCTCAGTTTGTTTGTTTTGGTCTTCTTTTGTTTTATTAACCTCTTATTTATTAAACCTTTTGTTTTATTAACCCTCTTGTGGATGGCTATGGATTGAATGTGGGTAATTACTGAAAAACTACAAAGAGAAAAAAGTGGGGATGGGGCGGGAGAAGAGATAGAGGAAGATAGAATCAAACAATGTGGAACACTTGCAAACATAACTCAGTTTCGACAATTAGGAACATGTTAATATTTGATTTGCTAGTTAGAAGTTACCATGAACAACCTGTATATTGGTTCTGTTGCAGGAAGATGAGGCCCAACAGAGAGAAAGAGCACCCAAACACCATGTTTATGAGATGAAGGGCTTTATTTACCAGCTGGGAGCTTACAGCATAGAAGAATTCCAAATGGCCATGCTCCCAAACTGGCTTGGTCTTTTCCTTTTTATAGACAGTCAAAAAAAGTTCCAATTCATAGGTACCCTTCTCATTGGCCAGTTTGAACCAAGTGAGAGATGCTATTCCAGCCCCTACAGAACTACAAGGATTTCACAGAACTTGGAAATTTTCAAGTTCCAGGAAGTTAAGTTGACAAATTCCCAAGAGCTGAGTCACCATGGAGAGGACCCTGCAGGTGTATCCCTGTGGTCTTCTTGAGAAGACCTGTTCTCCTAGACCTCACCCTTCTCAGGTATCCTCTGTCAGTTCTAGTAAAGTGTTTAATTTGTACCTTCTCTGTCCTACTTAATACCACTATTTTCCATATTGTTCCATGGAAAGTTAATGTGTTTTATATCAAAAAGTAGCCTTTGGTTTTAATAGGTCTGGAGGCCATTAAGCTCAGTAAATGGAATGAAGTGTCTTAACTGAAGGTCTTCTTTAAGCCTTTAATATGTAAACAGTCATGATAAGTGTTCCAAAAAAAGAGGCAAGCATGACTATGAGGCCTTTTTTGTTTCCCTAATAATGTTCTTTGGGGGCTTGGGTTTTGTGGGACACACTCAGGAAATCATTGCTTTAAAGATGTTAATATCCCTAAAAGAAAGAAAGTATATTGACATAGAGGGCTCAGACTGGGGACACCCAGACAAGGATGAAACCCAGGTGAAGAAGCAGCCATTGTTATAAAGTCAAGATTAATAAGGGAAAGATCTTGACATTTTTACCAAATGGAAATTAATATTAATTAGACAGAAAGGGGAGAAAACCTGAGAGGACTCGAGATCATTTGTGATTTCCCCTCAGCTGGCTGACATGTTTATTTTTCATTAGAGGGTGTTACTGACCCCCCTGCTAGGTGAATTGGATTTTGCTGGTTTGCTTTGTTATGTATTTCAAAGAGCTCTGAATCTAACACATGCCGCTGCTCAGGGTGCAAGCTTTGAATAGCCCTCCTTTTACAGGTTGTGTTTTAGCTCAGGAAGTTTCCCTCCATTAAAAAACAGTAACTTTGATGAAACCAATTTAATTCTGGAGAGCTCATTTATGCAATATTTTGGTGAATCTCATATTTTCTCATAAATTTAGGGAGAATGGAGCTATTTTTGGAAACAGGAATCAATAGTTAAGTTGTTACTGACTCTTATTGCCCTGTCCCAAACCACAGAAAAATAACCTTTGCTCTCCAACTCTCATTGCTTTGGGTTGAAGGTACAAAAGATTTAAAAATCTTAAATGTATTCACATTAAGTGCAAAAATGATGATTTTTACTCCCCCCCCCCCAAGGTAGTAGCAAAGTGTCTATTAGAAAATTTAGCTCTTATTTTTAGCAAAGTTGCCGAACTTTTGTTTCATCAAGGCAAATTAAGCAGAGGTACATTGATTGCAAAAATATTATTTGCAAACCTTTGTGGAATGTTTTCAGACAAAATTAAACTATCAACTAAAAAAGATGGTTCTTTTCTTTCATTCATTGTAATGTTCGTTCGTTTTACTTGGTTTATTTTATATACTGTATTATTTTATTATTCATTTTATGTTTTTGCCTATAGTGACTGTTCTAGTGGCCTTATAATTTTAGTATCAAGTAGACGCCAGATGAATGGATAAGCCAAGTCCATTATAATAGTTAAATCCATCTCAGCTAGCTAAACTGATGTAATAAAACTTAGGGCTCATGTCAGATATACCAACACCTTATAGGACGGCTCTCTCTGCAACAGAAAAGCTCAAGCCAGGCATAGTGGTTCAGGCCTATATTCCCAGTTCTAGGGAGCCCTGGACTTCGAGGCCAGCCTGAGCAACAAGGCAATATAGCAAGACACTGCCTCCAAATAAAAAATTTTTCTTCATATTGTGGTCTTGTTTTGACCACTCAAATATACATTTTATTTATTTTTATTTATTTATTTTTTTGATACAGAGTCTCACTTTGTCACCCCAGGTAGAGTGCTGTGGCATCACAGCTCACTGCAACCTCAAACTCTCGGGCTTAAGAGATTCTTTTGCCTCAGCCTCCCAAGTAGCTGGTACTACAGGTGCCCACCACAACACCTGGCTATTTTTAGAGACAAGATCTCTCTCTAGCTCAGGCTGGTCTCAAACTTGTGAGCTCAGGTGATCCCTGCCTCGGCCTCCCAGAGTGCTAGGATTACAGGCATGAGCCACTGCACCCAGCCACACTCAAGTATTTTGGAGAAGTGAGACTAACAAATTAAAGTTTTGGATGATGAAGACAGGAGCTAGAAAGGTCACCATACTCCTCTCTGGTGTAAAATACTGTTATACTACTGTATATTGTTATACTACTCTTGATATAAAAACTGTTTATTTTTTATTAAAAAAATAAACTCCAAATACAGTAGCTTCACACTATAGAAGTGTTTCCTGTTTGCAAAGTGATTTTCTGATGGGCGGTTTCAAACCATGATTCACAGAGCCAAGATCCCTCCCTCTTGCATGCCCACCATCTGTAAGTAGAGACTCCAAACTCAGGGAAAGAGCAGAGAGGCTCCCCAGAGGAGGTATCTGTGAACACACACTTTCACTCTTTTCTTGGAATAGAAGTCAATTAGTCACGTGACCGCACTGCAACTTGAGGGACCTGTGTTCCGATTATATGCCCAAGAAGAGGAAATGGATTTTGGTGAACATACAGCTATCTGTGACATATGCTGCTAGAAATTTGTTTTTTTAAGTTTATGATGTTGAAATTAATCTTAGCAATGAAATGGACTTATCTCCACAGTGGGGAAAAATAAAAATAGCACATGAACATACACATTAATTGCATATTTAAGTCTCAGCACAATAATTAATACATCAACCTATTACATTATTTCCTTAATAAGTTCTCTTCAAATTAGTTCATAGATGTCTTTGGCACTCTAAAAGGCACATTTTATTGACCAAAGGATAGGTTCTCAATTTACAAAACAAATAACTAGTTCATATTTGTATCTCCCGAATCTCCTTTGAACATCAGACTGAGTAGCTAAGCATCACATATGGCTAATAAATGGATTTTGACAGCCTCGGCGTGTTAGCTGTCATTTCAACGGGTATCATTAGTATGAAGATGGAGCTGTCTGCCATAGCTCTAGAACAATAATGGGAAGTAAATAACCATTTAAGTTCCCTGGCCTCCTTTCTGAAATAGAAAATGACATCATGTAAATGGTTTAGTCTGAGCTGCTCAGTGGGTGAAAATGTGATTCAGAAGACTTAAGGCATGATGTCATTATTCCCAAAGTGGATTCTCGCAGACTGGACACTGAGCAGCGTACACAAACCCGGTGCAGAACCTTAACCTCATTCGTACACTGTAGTGACTTTTTTCTTAAATGGAAACATGGTAGGTTATCTTTAAAAACAGGAAAGGATCCTGTGCCCCAGAACAAAATTTAAGGCAATCAGTTCATTGTCTGCTAACATCTTGACTCCCATCAGTCTTTCACCTGAGGACATGTTCTATATATTAGGTGGTCATATCATTCGGGCCCTCGGTTCATCCCCAAGCCCCAGTGGTAAAGAGAGGTGGGACACAGAGATAATTTTTATTAATTCATTTATTCATTTAACCACCTGCGGTATGCCTGGTAATAATCTTGGTGCTGGAGTTTTATGCACGAATAAAATAAAACCATTCTTCTTATAATGATCAAATAAAAATAGGGTCCAATGACAGATAGAGAGCTACATGCCAGGAAGAAAGTTAAAAAAGGGTGAAGTACTAAAGAGGTGGGGGGAGTGGCATGCCCTAGAAAGAAGGGTGTGGAAATATCTGAGCCGAGGCCTGAATGAGCTGTGCTAGTTCACACAACTGCTTAGGAGGAGAAAGGACTACTAGTGTGAGGAACAGTAAATGCAAAGTCCTTTGGTCAGGAGTATGCTTGGCAGGTTAAAGATGAGCTGAGATGAATGAGAGGGTAGGGAATGGGACAGAGAGTGGAAGGGATAGGGTGACAGAGTAAGGAGCAGACATGAACATGCCAGACACTGCTAACCACCTTTCTAAGAGACTATGGAGTCAAAAGCACCCCCCATTCATATTTAATCACCAAGGATATTTCTGTGGGTTCTGCATTTGGACCTGGGACAAATATCTGCCATTTCTGAACCTTGAGTGATTGGTGAAGGTTGGGAATTCCCAGATTCAGGAAATGGGAGGTGAATTGTCCATAGGAATTTTAACAGTTATATAATCATGACCAACATTGGGCCGCTTTTTCTTATCACCATGCTTTCACAATTCTGAACAATTTCAATAATAAAAATGCTTTATCTCCTCTCATCCCTCAATACTCTGGCTGCATTCACCTGCAGTTGACCAGTTATGATTAAACATTGACTAATTCAATGAAAAGCTTCCAAATATCTAGTAACCATATACAGTTGTCCAAAAGATCACACGCACACACGCACACACACACTCATTCTTTAGTATACTTAACAAGGAAAAATCATTGAGTATATGAATTTAAGATGGGATGGTATATTTGAAATCAAAGGTCCTACATGAAAACATAATAAATTATTAAGATAAAAGAAAGAGAAATTAATATTACTGAGTAGCCATGATGTACCAGGAAGGTTTCTTTTCATACATTTCATTCATTTGTTCAAAGACCATTTTGTAGGGTTTACCCTCTTCTGATGAAGACATAATGAAGATCAAGAACTGTCCTTATCCTTGCAACAAACCACATAGTGAGGCAGGCGTATCCCAGTTTTACAGATGCGAAAACTAAGGTATGTAGGAAGGCATTCAGCCTATGCTCAAAGTCATGCAATTGGTGACATGAAGTTGGAACTCAAATAATGACCTTTTGCTATACCTTCTCTCTTTTTTGAAAAAAAAAAAGAGAAACATTTTGACATATGCACAATTCTTTATTGCTTTTCAGATAATTGGCACATGTAAAGTGTTCCACTTCATCTGGGCTATTTGAATGAGCCTGTAGCATCTAAGATATAATTCATATCTTGTTCAGGAGCAAAATTTGTATAAAGTATAGAAAACAATACGCTAATTCAATGCATGTTAGAACATGGTAACAAGGGAGTAATTGATGCTGGATGACTGGTGGAGAATAAATGATGTTTTCTGTAAGAGCTAGTCTCCATCCCATCTGTGAACTTTATATTAAAAATTGTGTTACTTCATATTTGTTAAGGGTAATACTCAATATGATGAGATTTAAATTATTAATATCTATGCACCCAACCAGAATGCACCTCAATTTATAAGAGAAACTCTAACAGACATGAGCAACTTGATTTCCTCCAACTCCATAATAGTCAGAGATTTTAACACTCCTTTGGCAGTGATGGATCGATCCTCCAACAAAAAGCTGAGTAAAGAAATTTTAGATTTAAATCTAACCATCCAGCATTTAGATTTAGCAGACATCTACAGAACATTTCATCCCAACAAAACTGAATACACATACTTCT
>CAUYPK010012713.1:0-28183 GCA_963574355.1 Loris lydekkerianus
CCTCAGAGTTGGGGAGGTGTCTCTCCAAGATTAGACCCCAGCAGGATCACTCTATTGTTGCTGGATCTTTGTAGGGAGTGACCCTGTGTAGTTCCTCTGGGGCTGCTGTAGTTAGGGAGTTCTGGTTGTGGAAGCAGCTCCAGTGTGTGACACACCCAGATCCAGCAACAGGTCTGGGGGTTGGGGGTGCACACGGTTCTGGGAGTGCCTGGCATCCAGTGACTTTGGCACAGAGAATCCAAGGTTCTAGCAGACTCTGGCCAGGAGAAGGGCTCTGTGCAGAGGCAGGGAGGGCTCCAGAGGGCATGCAGCTACCAGAGTTTCTGGCCAGATGAACAGGCTAGTGTGGAGGCTGGGAGGACACAGGAGGGAGAATGCAGGGTTGCATGGCTCCCGCAGTTCCTGGTCAGGGAATGCAGAGGCCCAGTGGGTGCGGTCACTGGTCGGGGGTCGCTGCACAGCTCTTATGGAGGTCTGGGCAGCACCAAGCCCAGGAGTTTGAGGTTGCTAGGAGCTGTGACATCATGGCACTCTACCCAGGGCAGCAGCCCAAGGCTCCAGTGTGCCAAAACCGTCTCACTCTGCCCCTGAGGATTAACGCTGTTAAGGCAGTT
This sequence comes from Loris lydekkerianus, assembly GCA_963574355.1. Lineage (NCBI taxonomy): Eukaryota > Metazoa > Chordata > Mammalia > Primates > Lorisidae > Loris > Loris lydekkerianus. The sequence continues at coordinate 615 of CAUYPK010012713.1, forward strand.
CAGTCCCTGCCTTTAGGCTGCTCAGTCTTTAGGTTACTTTGTCCCACCTGATCCTTGCTCTGGGACCCTAAGGGCAGAGCTTTCTGGGGCAGTTCTTTCACAATGGCTTCCTGCGCCCAGCTCAGTGGCTCAGTCTGGGGCCCCAGACAATGCCCAAAGTTCTCCAAACTCCTGTTCAGGCTCCCCCCAAGGCAGCTCAACTGAGTGGCAAGTCCAAGAACACCAAAACAGTTCACAGGTAAGGCCAGAAAAAGTCATTTTGACTGTATATTAATTTTTCAAAAACACTCATATAATAACATGAAAAGAAATGAAGAAATAGATTGAAACAATGATTATGTTAAGTTCTATAACCTGTAAATTCAAGTTTTGATTGATTTGGTTTATCCTGATGCCTGGTTAGATTCTATTTATATGCCAGGACAGCCCCCTTTGACTTGCTACCAGGTGCCATGCAATTATGCCTTGGGTCAGAGAAGGTTTCCTCAGCAGAAGGCTGACATCCTGGTGGTGTGACAGGGCCACCAACTCAGTGATAAACATACATATCATAAAGCTAAAATTTCCTGCTCACTCTGATTTCATTGCAGGAGAATCATGTTAAGTTATTGATTTATGTTTTGTTCTTCCAGTATTTTTCTCTTCTGCCTCCAATATCAGCAAGTAGACAGGCTTGTGTTAGTCCTTGCTTCAAAGAAGACTGGAGTAAGGAACTGCAGAAGTAGCTGAAGTCAACCAATCTTCCTCATTTTGATTTGCCAAAACCTGATCTAAATAAGGCAACATTGATCAGGGTTAAGGGTGATGGAGAACCGAAAGAATTCCTTGAAGGCTAGCTGCATCGGTCCAGAGAGAAGGGAACTTTCATTAAATGAGGACGCATCAGACTCTAAATTTTAAAATCCAGACTTTAAATTCATGGTACAAACCTCTACCTTTAAGAAAATAAATAAATAAATAAATACCCATAGCCAACTGCCTCACAGGGTCCTGGGGGGACCTGTCACAGAGGGAAGAGTAAAGTATGCTTGGGGAGACACATCCTTAGCACTGGAGCTCCTGATCACAGCAAAGCTGTCAGATATACACGAATCATTCTGTTCAGAACAGTGACGGGGCAATGACTAAGGCTCCTCACCTAGTTAGCTTTACATGAGTCTCCTGGAACCTTCATTCAACATGAAAGGGGCCTAGAAAAACACTAAAAATCAATAATGTTAAATTTTCTGTCAGCTTAACTAGGCGAAGGCTTGGAATCAGGTTAACTCTCATTTAAGGAAAATGAGCATGTCTTGAATATGGTCAGGGCTATCAGGGCCCTACACATATACCTTCAGCACCTCCTGTTCCCATGTTTGCTGACCTAGTTTCCAACTGCCTAAACCCTCAAGCCTATGCCTAAGAGCTCTCTATGGTGGCTGGAGTCAACTACATTGGTAGTAAGAGGGCCAAAACATTAATGTTGCCCAGGAGCAATCTCCAAGCAATTACTTGTGGATAAACACCCTCACTTCCTTGCCCTTCGGACAGGTTAACTCTTAGGCAAGTCTTATACTGTTTCTCAAAGTTCTCCAGTTAGATTACATGCCAGTTATCCAAAGTAGTAAATTTCTTGATAAAATACCATGTCACCTTCCTGCTCTTCTCTGTGTCACTTCCCTGTGATTTACCAGCAGATCCCTTCATATACAAACCACTTACACACAAATCTTTATCTTACAATCTGTTTCTGAGCATCCCAAAACAAAGATTCCCAAGGTCTTGGCTAAAATTATAGCATCTAAAACTACATATTTTTTATTTTTTTAATTATCTTTCTATTGAACATTATTGGGAAGAATATTTATTTTCTTTACTACCTCTGTTTCTATAAAGGGAAGGATAATTAAAATATTTCCAAATTCTTATGCCCCACTCACACCACTACGTGAAAGAAGTGGGTAATCTGATTGGTGAGCTGAGGAAAAAGAATTGACTATGGAGCTAATTTCACCCCATCTGGGCTTTGTTATCATTGACATGCCCACGGAGAGGATGCCTTTCTGGTCTATCCAGCCCTGCAGCAGTCACCAAGGCAAGATATAACTGCTACTGCACAAGTAAACTATCTCATTTAAAGGTTAAGGACTAATATTTAATGCAATTTGGTCAGATTTAGCCTCAGACATTCTCTAATAAGCTTTATTAATAATAAAGTCAATATTTGATATCTGTCTCCTATGTTTTGTTTCTCCATTAATTCCAAATTTAGGAAAGGAAGAGAAAGAAATAATAGTTCATTGTTGCTTCAAGTGTCATCCCAATTATTCTTGAAATTAAGCATACATTCCATTTGTTCAAAATTAAATTCAACTTATGTGAGAAATAGTCACTATTCAATTCACAATAGTGAATCAATCTCTCGGTCATTTCTGATTGAGGTTATTAGAGATTTTACTTTTTTATTTCTAGTTCATTCCATTTGTTTATTGGTTATTTATATGTGTATAAAATTATAGGTTGACAGAGTTTTAAATTTTCTTTCAATTCTTTAAAGATGTTTGTTGCTCCTCTAATTTGTTTCTGGTGAGAAAACTGCTCTTACCCTTAACTTTTGTTCCTTCAGATATGACACGTTTTCATCTATAGCAATTTTGAGCAATTAGAATTCTAGGTGCCTTCATTAAGTTTTTTTCATGTTTTTTGTGCTTAGAATTTGCTGACCTTTTAGATATGTGGATTTACAGTTTCCATACAATCTGGAAATTTTTCAACTATTATTTCTTCAAAATTTTTCCATCCTACCCCCACCCTCAAGACTCCAATTACACATATAGTACACTATTTGATGCTGTCCCATAGTTCATTAGTGCTCTTTTAATTTTTTTTAATCTTTTTTTCCTCTTTGTGTTTCACTGTGGATAGTTTTCATTGCTATGTCTTCAAATTCACTAGTGTTTCCTTTCAATGTCTAACACCAATTCCATCCTGAATACTTTTACATCTCTGATACTGTAGTTCTTATCTCTAGAAGTTTAATTTGGATCCCTTTTATATCTTCTATGATTCCATTTAATATTTTGAACACATGGATTACAGTTATAATAACTGTTTTAATGTCTTTGTGTACTACTTTTAATATTTGTGTCAGTTCTCAGTTTTTCTTAGCTAATTTCTTTCCCTGTTATGGGTCGTATTTCCCTGCATGCCTATTAACAATTCTTTGCATGCCTATTAACAATTTATTGGGTGCCACATATTATACATTACACCTTTTTGTGTACTGGATATTTTTATATTCCTATATATATTCCTGAATAGCTTTCCTCTGGTATGCAGTTAAGTTCCTTAGAAACTATTTGATCCTTTTGGCTCTTGTTTTTAAAATTTGTTAAGTGAATCCAGAGCAACATTTAATCTGGAGCTAATGAGTTTCCACAGCTGAGGCAAGATCCTTCTGAGTACTCTGTCCAATGCCCCTCAATAATGAGGTTTTCAATCTGGCTTGTAGAAACAGTGAACCATGGACACTGTGCTCATTTATCTTTTTGGCTGCTTCTCCCCTGGTCATAGTTGGTTTTCTGCAGTGCATGTTCCAATCCATGCTCTGGTGAAGCTGAGTTCTCTCTCTGCATAGCTCTCTCTTGTCCAGAGCTTTGTCCTGTGCCCCCAACCACCATCATCTCCCTGGACCTCAACTCCTGGACACCTCTGGTCTCTTCTCAGATTGACCTCTCAGTGTTGCAGCCTGAAAACTCAAGGCTGTAAACTGAGACAATTGTTAAGTTTCACCCAATTTGGGTTCTATCAGGGATTACTGTTCTTCACTTTGAAAACAAAGATGAAATAAAGGCTTTTTCAGGCAAACAAAAGCAGGGAGAATTTGTCACCACTGAATCTTAACAAAAATTTAAAGAAGGTCCTTCTTGCAGAAGAAAAATGATATCAAATGGAAATTTGAATCTACATAAAGGAATGAAGAGTGTCATAAATGGTAAATATGTGAATAAATATAAAATCCTTTTATTCAAACAGATAGCCAGTTTTCCCAGTACCAGTTATTAAGTAGTCCATTATTTCCCCATTGAAATGAAATGCCTCCTTTATTATAACCAAATTCTTTACATATACTTGGATCTCTTTGTCTACACTCTTCTGGGAACTTATTTATCTCTAACTACATAATAGTATCATTCTGGTTTTATTTCAATTCACTATATAATTGAATTTTTATTAGGGAAACTTCACCAACTTCATTTTTAAAATGTCCTTGATAACTTTCCCATTTTATTCTATGATATAAACCTAAAATTCAGTATGCCCATTCCCTTCCCTCTGCACCCTTCCCGATATATAAAATCCTGTTGGGATTCTGGCTAAAATTACAATAAATACATATGTTAATGTTCGCGCATCAGTTCGCTGAGAACAAGTTTCCATTTGGAGACTATATGAAAAGAGATCAGTAAAGGGGGCACCAGAAGTAGCTTGCTGGAAGCCAACAGTTCTCTGTTCCTGAAGTGGTTTTATTTCACAACTGAAAGTCTAAACTGCAAAAGCTTTGAGATAAAAAGCTTATAGCACTCACATGTGAATGTGCTCACATTTTGCCTAAATCCTTTCATATAGGGATTTCAGAGCACTATGAAAACTACGTAGTGTCAGGGTTCATCTTTCCCCACCTTTCATGTGAAGGAAAAGAGATGATAGGGGAGTGCTGAAGCTACTTTAAGCTGGACGATGACCTGAAAGGAAGCTGAAAGTGGAACTTATACTTGGAACACACACTTGGAATCATCCTGCTCTGACTACAGCTTGCTCTCAGCTTGAGTCGGCATTTCCAAAACATTCAGTCTGGTTCACAGCTGTGCCCAGGAGATGGCCTAATAACTGCTTGTATTATAGACTCAGTAAATATTCCTTAACCTGAATCCTCAGCCCTATATTAGTAATTGAACTGATTCAAAAGAAGGGAAATATAGCATACCTAAAATCAAAGAGCTTATAAGCAAAATCTATACAAGGGAAGGGATACCTAGGAAAATAATAGGGATGTCATGCTATGGGTTTCTTGAGGGTGAAGACTGTTTCATTCAACTTTGACCCCTGCTCCCATAATCTGTCTAAAAAGAAAAAAGAAAGAAATGTAAGCTAAACACTTGCATGGTGCAAAAATTATCAAGATGAATAATCAGTGCCAAATGATTTCCAAGAATAGAGGGTTCCTGGTGGGCTAAGTGGAGAGGGAAGTCTGCATGTTATAGAAAGGATATGGCCTGGACACCCAAATTCTTTGAGAATGAATTCCTTTATGACCTCTGGTGTTAAGACCTTTCTCACTCTGTACTATAGAAAATAAGAGAGAAATGGCTATGCCAATGAACTCTTTACTTTATCCAGTGAGAACCAGTCCATTCCTTCATTCTAAAAATGGTATTTAACACATACTCTGGGCTCAGCATTGCTCTAGGGCCTAGAGATGTAAAAGTGAAGAGGTCAAGCGGTCCCCACCCAATACTCAAGACAGCTACAGACCATATGCTGGTTCCCCTTGCCTCTGACCTCCCCTTTGTATCATGTGATGCAAATGAAGGCTAATATACCCTTTCTGCCTCTTTTTACCCAAAGAAGACAAGCAGAAGCCCTTTTGGATACCTCAAGGTAGGGAAAAGGTTAGCAGGGACTGTAAACAGCAGATTATTCCCAGGCCCTTGGGAATGTTTAATAAGAAGAAACTGTCACACTCAAACTCTAGCAATTCTTTGGGGACCTTTCCTTGGCAAACCTTCAAGAGCTAGACAAAATGTGCTTCTTATACTACACATAATTCATTACTCCCAGGGAAAGAGAGGAGTTGAAAAAAGTTCCAAGAAACTATAATTAGCAGCATGATTCTCCTAGCAACAAGGAAATTAGATGAGGAATCTGACCCCAGCAGCCTGCCCCCTGTCTCTTGCCTTCCTGCCCTTAGATTTTACTTCCATTTTTTCATTCACCTCTCTGGGGTAAAATGTAGACTATTTCCCAAAAACACCTGCTTTGAGAATCCTGCTGTGCCTCCAAATTCATTCTCTGATTTCACTGGCTATGTACCTGTTCTCTGTCCCTGTCTACCTGAGTCCAACACATCCTCAGAGTTGTGGACTATAAAGCAGGGATTGGAAAACTCAGACCACAGGCCCAATCTGGCCTACTGGCTATTTTTATGAATAAAGTTCTGTTGGAATACAGCTCGACCCATTCATTTATGCATAGGGTTGCTTTCACACTACAGCAAAATAGAGTAGTTGTTAACAGAGACCACATGACCCACAAAACCTAAAAATGCTTATTATCTGGCCCTTTGCAGAAAAATATTGCTAACTTCTGCTATCAAATAGCAGAAATTTAGAACACAAATTCTGTGCTTCCATCATAACAAAACTGCAGTTGTTTATATAGAGAAATTTGTATTTCTCTGTATAAACTCTTTTCAGATAATATAAACTTTATGTGCTCGGGGAAATTTATGCTTAATCATAAGAATCTAACAAAATTTATCTGTATTCCCGCTTTATGGTTTCCTAGGTTAATTAAGGCTAATGATTCATTCCATTAGGTTCAAATCAAGCCTGATAAACAGAGGAGTAAAACATTTGGACATGGCTTCACATGAAGTTTTTCAAGATAGTGTCAGAGAACCTGAACTTGTAAGGATGTCTTGTCATAATATATACCATTCCTTCCCAGGTCAAACTATCTAGTGGACCAGGGGAAATAGAAAAATAATCATAGACTTCATAAGATTAATATCATTTTCAGTTAGAAACAAGGAGATAATCTCAAAGATTCAAAGGAAAAATCTAGAGGTGATCTCTTAAAATTAAGCACTGCCCATGAAGCAGGAATTCTTGAGACATAAAGATCTTTTCCACTGTAAATTATCCTTGAAGTTATTAGATTTGCTAAGGGACAGAAGAGAAGAAAGGGCTCCTATGGAGCACATAATCATTTTTGTTATAAGATGATCTGTAGATACATATTGATAGCCAGTTAATAGTTGATTAGTTACAAATTTTTTTAGATTTGTTAAAAAATATTTTTTCTATTGGGAGAAATCTATGCTTGACTAAATATTTCCTGACAGACCTACCAATCAACTAAGTTTCACAGACATGCTGAGTCACTGCCATTCAGTGGCTGTACAGAAAACTACTTTTACCCTGGAAGAGGACACTGGGCTGAAGGGCTGAAGAGTCTTAGAAATGGGTCTCACACAGTGGGCCTCAGTTTGCTTTGGTTACATTGAAAGTATGAATCTTAATTGCAGAAGGTATAATTGCTTAACAACAACAACAACAAAACTCCATTAAAATTATTAGAATTAACAAGGAAGTAAGGGATTTGGGTAAAGAGGCTGAAGATAAGATAAATATACAAAACAATGAAACTTTTTTTTATATTAGTGGTAGTTGATGTGAAAATGGAAACAATAATCCCATTCCTATTGGTTATGAAAGCATGAGAAGGCTGGTTTTTTCTGTAGGAGGTATACTATACCTTCGATCAAAGGATTTGGGATTGTGACACTAATATAATAGCTTCTCAATCTTCCATGAAGCTCTCAGACTAGTCCCAGCCTATTTCACACATAACGACTAGCTCCAGCCTATTTTATATCAGTCCCCTTCTGAAGTGCAAGCCTTCCCCCATTCTTATGGGGTCTCTCAGCCTCTACATTACAATGACCCCATGTAAACCTAACCCCATCTGACTTTCTACCTCTCCCCTCCCTCCCAAACGTTTTCATTGGGCTCTTTAAAACTCTTAATCTGTGATCAGAAACCTAATGTCCTAATGATTGTCCAAGAGAACGCCTCCCCTGTGACCCTCTGACAAGGAGGCTATATTTTCTACCCCTCTTTATATTCCTCAGGGCCAGGAACAAGGTAAGACTATTTCTTTTTTTTATTCTGATTTTTTTTTTTTTTTTACTAAATCATAGTTGTGCACATTAATGTAATCATGGGGTACAATGTTCTGGTTTATATACAATTTAAAATATTTTCATCAAACTGGTTAACATAGCCTTCAAGGCATTTTCTTAGTTATTGTGTAAAAAATTTATATTAGTAAATTTCACATGTACCCTTGTAAAATGCACTGTAGGTGTGGTCCCACCAATTACTCTCCCTCCACCCATTCTACCTCCACCCCTTTCCTTCCTCTCCCCTTTTGCCTTCTTCTTGAGCTGTAATTGGGTTATAGCTTTCATAAGAAAGCTGTAAATTGGTTTCATACTAGGTCTGAGTACATTGGGTACTTTTTCTTCCATTCTTGAGATACTTTGCTAAGAAGAATATGTTCCAGCTCCATGTAAACATGAAAGAGATAAAGTCTCTATCTTTTTTTAAGGCTGCATAATATTCCCTGGTGTACATATACCACAATTTATTAATCCATTCATGGGTTGATGGGCACTTGTGATTTTTCCATGACTTAGCAATTCATAGAATTGGGCTGCAATAAACATTCTGGTACAAATATCTTTATTATAATGTGATTTTTGGTCTTCTGGGTATATACCTAGTACAGGAATTGTAGGATCGAATGGCATGCCTATTTTTTGATCCCTAAGTGTTCTCCAAACATCTTTCCAAAAGGAACCTATTAGTTTGCATTCCCACCAGCAGGGAAGAAGTGCTCCCTTTTCTCCACATCCATGCCAACATCTCTGGTTTTGGGATTTTGTGATGTGAACTTATCTTACTGGAGATAGATGATATCTCAAAGTGGTTTCAATTTGCATTTCTCTGATGGTTAAGGATGATGAGCATTTTTTCATGTCTGTAGGCCATGCGCCTGTCTTCATCAGAGAAGTTTCTCTTCAAGTCCCTTGCCCACTCTGAGATGGGATCACTTGTTCTTTTCTTGCTAATATGTTTGTGTTCTCTGTGGATTCTAGTTATTAAACCTTTGTCAGGACATAACCTGCAAATATCTTCTCCCCTTCTGAGGGCTGTCTGCTTGCTTTATTTACTGTGCTCTTGGCTGTGTAGAAGCTTTTTAGTTTGATCAGATCCCAATAATGTATTTTCAGTGTTGCTTCAGTTGCCCAGGGGGTCCTTCTCATAAAATATTCCCCCAGGCCAATTTCTTCAAGAGTTTTCCCTGAACTTTCTTCTAGTCTTTTTATAGTTTCATGTCTTAAGTTTAAATCTTTCATGTAGTGAGTATCTATCTTAATTAATGGTGAAAGTTGTGGGTCCAGTTTCAGTCTTCTACAGGTCACCAGCCAGTTCACCCAGAACCATTTGTTAAATAGGGAATCTTTTTAGGGTCCCTCTAGCTTTGGCCTACAAAGGACCATGTTGGCAGGTCCTCACCATGATGCACTGCTGATAATTATTATTATTATTATGATTATTATTATGATTATTATTTTGGCAGAGGAGTGTGTGTTGCTCTTGCTCAAGCTGGTAAGGAGCTCCTGACCTCAAGGGATCTACCTTTCCTGACCCCCAAGAGTCCTAGAATTGCAAGAGTGGGACACCACACCCTGCCAAACACCACTATTATTCCTGTTTTCCTCTTTCTGTCCTTCTCTTCTTTTCAAAATTCTTCTTTTTTTATTTTCTCCCTTCTCATTCTTTTCTCTTTCTTTCATCCCTGTTCCAAAAGGCTACTCCAACACCCAATCACAGAGACAAGGAAAATTAAGGAGAAGGAGGAATCAAGAGGAGAAAGTAAGGGAAGGAAGTGAACAAAAAGACAACACACATGAGAAGAAACCAACAAAAAAATTCTGACAGCATGAAAAAGTAGAACATATCAATCTATTCTCCCCCACCTAGGGATCAGGAGGAAGCTACCACAGGGGACCCCACCTATAAGAAAATTAAGAAAATGAAGAAAGGGAATTAAGACTTTGGATGACAAAAATGATGAAGGGAATTAAAGGGAAAATGGAAAACCAACAAAAGAAAATCCAAAAGTTGACCCAGGAAATGAATAAAAGACATGATGAAATTAGAAAGAATATTGGAGCTTAAGGAATTGAAAGAGTCACTCAGGAAACTTAAAGATGCAAAAGAAATTATCAATAACATATGAAACTATCAAGAAGAAAGACCTTCAGAGTTAGAGGATAGAAAAGGTTCTTGAGCTAACTCAGGCATTTAAAGAGGCAGAAGACAAGAGAGAAAAGCAAAGCAATCACTTAGAAAATTATGGGACTTCACAAAAACATATGGATTATAATTATCCCTGAAGGAGAAGAAGAGTGACTAAAAGGCATAGATGCCCTACAAGATAATATCATCAATACAAATTTCCCAAGCATCACCAAAGATTCTGACACACTCCTTTCAGATGGAAATGGAACCCTGGTTCTTCTCAGTACAAAAAGAATACTTCCTAGACACATTTAATGAACCTGGCCCAGGTCAAAATGAAAGAGAAAATTCTGCAAGCAAGCAGGACATATAGGGGCATAGCCATCAGGGTGACAACAGACTTTTCAGCTGAAACTTTCCAAGAAAGAAGAAGTCATCTACCTTAATGAGTGCTTAATGTTCCCTTAAGTTTTATACCAGAGGCAAACACCCACTCCCCTTATCAAGCCTGGCCCTGCTCAGCTCATAACCGGAGAAAGTGATGGGGCTTACCCTAAGGAACTGCCACCTGCCCCAGCCTCTCTGTGCTGCCAAGGGCTGTGGGGGCTGAACTCTGCCTACCCACATGAGCCTGGGTCACTTGCTTGTTTACCTAACGCCAGTGCTAGCTCTGCTCTAGACTCCTGCACACATGGCTACTAGGTTAATTAAAATGACAAATGCAGAAGGAGGAGGCTCCTAATACTCACAAGGCTGCTCTGTGAGGACTGGCAGGTGCTCCAAGGAGAAGGAAGGAGTCTCACTCAGTGCCCAGCTTGTGGTGGCCACACAACCATTTGTTTCTTCATTTGGTCAATGGCACATTAGCTGAACACCTACCATTGTGCCAGAGAATGCAGCAACGAATACAGACCAAAAAATCCCCTCTCTACTTTATAGTCAGGGAGACTGAGCAGAAAACAAAATAAATGAGCAAAGTGTACAGTGTATTTTGGAGGTGACAAGTGACAGAAGAAAAGCAAAACAGGGGAGGGGCAGGCAGCTCATGCCTATGAAGGGCCTTTTGGGGAGGGGTCATGGGACGCAGAACCTAAGAAAGGCTTGGAGAAAGGAGACAGAACTTGGGGGAGGATACCTGGGCAGGGTCCAAGAGATAGAGCAGGAGGGGCAGAACCAGGGTGTGATCGACTGTAACCCACCACACTGGTACACCTCCACCTCTGTAGCCCAAGAATGGATTGCCCTACTCCATGGCAAAATCCTTGCCATTTTGTCTTTCTTCCTGTCTCTCTCCTGCTCTAAGCTATTGCAAGAGTCTCTCTGTCAACCATCTCCCTGCTTCCTGGTGGCCACTTGGGACTCTGCGATCATCCCACCCTCTCACTTCTGAAGCCCCAGGTTGTCAGCGCTGCAATCTGGCTGATTTTCTTCTCTTTGCCATCTTTTTTGCTTTTCAAAGTTCTGTTCCTCAGGGGTCAGCCACCAATGTGCTGCATGCAGGTGTGCTTCTAAGTCTGACCACAAGGCATTGTCACACCACAAGGATCTGGGTTTTTCATTTGTTTGAAACTTGTCAGCTAAAAAATTGGTGGAAAACTTTTGGTTCATCATAGCAGGTTAGGCAAATATTTGCTGCTATCCCTCTTTAGCAAGCCACTGTCTACCAAAATATACATGCCCCAGCCTCCACCTTAAAGAAGCCTGCAACAGTGTTGTGTTGCATTTGACTGGCAGGTAGAGAGGGAGCGGCCAGTAGGAAGGGCCTTGGGGTACAAGATAGAAAGCTGGTCTAAAGAGGGATTGGTCAGAGTTTGTAAATTAGGCAGTTGCCAGAACAATCCATCAGTGGTTTGGGGGATACATGAGTCCACAGGGGTTACTTTAAGAAAGTAACTATAAACACTAAACTGCTGAGCTGTGCTTACCTCACCTGTCATGGGTCTGGTCCAGCTCATCTATTTTGCAAGCCATAGTACTACTGCTCACTGAAATTAGTAGCTTCTGTTTTTCAATTACAAATGGAAATAAATCCATAAAAGGAGAGAGAATAGAAATGCAGAGCCATCAGTGAATGAAAAATTACAGCAAATTTCAGAGGAAAATGCAAATAAGAGCAGTTTGGTGGGTGAAACACATGGAAAGGGAGCTTCACAGAGAGCCAAGCTTTGTTTGTGACCAGACATCTGACAATGAGAGCTGCTGCATGGGAATGCATCCTGTGCCCGCTGCCTGTGCCTCCTGCTTTCCTTACATCATCTCATTTAATCATTGAAAGGACCTCAGGAGGTATGTGTTACCACTCAGATTAGAAAGTCCACTGATTAGAAATGTGAGACTCATAAAAATTAAATAGTTGTCTAATTTTTCATAGTGAGTGTCAAAGCTTGGATTCTAATTCAGAAGACTTGAATGGTAGCTCATAAAGCAAGAATTGTATCTCTAGGTCACTGCAATATTCTCAGTACTTAGTTCAATATCTAGCACATGACAGACTATATATGTGTATAGATACATATATACACACATGCACATATAAACACATACACACACTCATAAATACACTTACACACACACATACAATAGATTGGATGGGTGAGTAGGTGGGTTGATGGGTGGATAGATGGATGGATGGATCACCGGAAAAATTCAGATCCAAACAACTCCAAAACCACCACACCACACTGCTTCCAAGGTCTCTAAATTATCACATAAGGCAGGCTAGAGATGATTTACATAGATTTTAGTTAAAGCAAGAGGGATATAAAAGGTTACAAAACTGAAGCAAAGGGTCTGAGAAAGAAGCAGCTGAGAATTAAGAGCAGCCCTGAGTGGCAGTCCTGGGGTGCCACACCAGTGTAGAGTTAGAGCTTGCTATTACCTTGTGCTCAAATTGAGCCAAAAGGCCAAGAAGCAGTGAACCATGGTGTGGAGCCAGAGGCTCAGAAAGCCAGGTGCTTGGAACATAAGGCACCTTACAAGGACACAGAAAGTACAAGGTAACAGTAATAAGAGCTGGGTGAGAAAGGAAAAGACAAAGAATAAAGATTGGGTTGAAAGAATTCAGAAATGATACAAACATGCATATTCTTGAATCCTATTGTACACCTGCCTGTAATCTTTCTAGAAACCAGCATTACACACACACACACACACACACAACCTTATGAGCCACAAAACTCATCTTCTCTGTGAGATAGAAACTAATCATTCAAGAGAAACACAATTCCTGGTACTAAAACCAGGCAAGAATGTATCCCTTGGTTCTTCATTACAAAGATGCTCTGAACCTCCTTAGAGACATCCTGGGGAAAGTACTTGCCACAAGCTGCCCACTATCCCAGGCCTGGCTCTGGTCTCAGAAACACAGCTCTCTCCTGACTGCAGGAGAAGAACAAGGCAGGACCTCAGGCCATTCTGACACATGTGCTGAGAAAAGTCAAGGTCACTGTCCCTGATGTAACCAAGTCTCTTCAGTTTCAGACTAGACCAAATCAGCTTTTCCTGATTTACCTTGGTATGTATTTACTGCCAACTGTGAGGAGAAGAGATGACAAAAAGGAAAAAGAGGAAAAGCACAAAAATGATGAAAAAGACATGGAGTTCTTTCGTTTATTGTGAAGCAGGACATGTGAGCAGAGAGCAAGTCCCCAACTTCTTATATCTGCACATGAGGGACCCCCACTGGAGGGACACTCCTGGCCTCCTTCCCTACTATTTCCTCTCAGTCTCTGAACAGGGTAAGAGCCATTTCTGATGGGTGGGTGACAGCCAACAGTGAATATTTCTTGACTGGATAAAGCTGATCTTATTAGGAGCTGTTGGCACAGAGGATCTGGTTTATTTCCATCCCTGTCCACCCTAGACCTCTTGGCTTACATGCATATGGCAGCAAACACAAATCTTCTAGCACAATAGTGGTCCTGAGGGCCAGATGGGAGAGGGACATGCCTTTAGGAAGCACTGGCAAGCTAATTTGGATGCACGCCCTAGCCATGCATTTTAACCTTGCTGTTATTTTAATATCCATCTGTCTGATTTCCATGGCTGTATCTGAACTAATTCTCTACTTAGGCAGGAAAGAAAGGAGCTATTTTCTTTCCTCAAACATCTGCAAAGCCAAAAAATTATAAAAGATTTCTCTATAGAAAAGATGTTAATAACTGGAATGAGCCACTCACTGTGGTTGGAATATTTGTGCTTCTCCAAAATAGAAACTTCAACTCCATTGTGGTGATGTTAAGAGGTGGGGCCTTTGGAGATGTGATTAAGTCATGAGGGCTCCACCTGGGGGTGAGACTAATGCCCTTGTACACTCTCAAAGAGCTGCCTGGCTCTTCCATCCCTACACTTTGAGAGGACACAGCATTCCTTCCCTTCACCATGGGGGGATATACCAAAAGACGGCATCTTGGAAACAGAGAGCAAGCCCCCACCAGCACCAAACCAGCCAACACCTTGATCTTTTACTTCCAAGCCTCTAGAACTGTAAGAATAAACATGTTGCTTATAAATTATTAAGTCTAAGGTATTTTTTATATCAACAAGAAGAAATTAATATGCCACTGAAGAGCTGGTACTATGCTTCATCTTTGCATGACCATCAATTATCAAAATGCTTTGCACCTAATAGTGCAAGAAGAATGGGGACTAAAGGCCCCTTTCTTGGCAAAGGAAAATACCCCCAGAAAAAGAGGAAAATTAAAAAAGTAAAATGAGTGATTTGGAAAAAGAAAAGTCAGATAGTGTACATTTAAGCTAACCATTGCTGGCAAGTTGCCTGCCTTTTCTGAAGTTCTAGACTGTTGGGGGTACAGCTTACAAACACCCCTGCTGGGTCTGTAAGCACGCTGATGAAAAATGGTCATAGAAGAGGTTATGACAAGACCTAGAAAGATACATTAACTGGGTCATCTCCTGCCTAGTAAACAGGCAAACATTGTGGAGATTTGCATTTTCCTGGGGCAGAGATCAAAGGAATAGCTCGAGCCCTGAGATATGGGCAGAAGACCTTATATCCCTTCACCCACAGAGGAAGATCCTCTGTGGTGGTGATGGGAGAAAAATTCCTCCCTCCCACCAATTCCTCAGAGGAGATTGATGTCAGTGGTGTTTTACTCCACAGAGAACTAGCAGAGTTTAATACTTACCTAAAAATCTGTGGGTATGATCTCAAGCGAGAGGCTCTCCCAATATAAGGCTCAGATTTCAGATTTCTTGAGGCTATCCTTAAGGTTAATAATAATAACAATAGGGACAAAGACAAGATGGCTGACTGAAGCCAGGTCTCCTCAGAGGCTCCCATCCAGAAAGAGAGTTAAAGGACAGAAATTTAGCAAGTAACCTGGTGGATTTGAGCTGCACCAAAAGAGAAGGTTGAAGAACACACATCAACCCCCCTGAGGCGAGCTGCAACCACAAGGATATAAACAAAAGGTACAAAATCCACCACCAAGCAGACAGGATTCCCCTCCCCCATGAGAACAGCTTGGAATGCCCCACAAAAAAACTGGCAGAATTCAAAGGTCCTCCCACTACACTCCATGGGAAAGACCCTCTAAAAACTGGACCTACCTCCCCTACTAGGGTGCCACAGCATTCTCCTGCCAGGCATAAAACTGCATAAAACTGTATATATTCTCTACCTACAAATCTGAGCTCCCAGCACTCCCCTCCACTCTCACTCTGAGGTCCGGAGGCCTGTCCCCCAGGAGTCCAGATTCTTGGGTGATTTCTCGAGGGGTGTGAACAGTGCCTAAACTGCACCTGGTCAGTGCTGACTCTGGGGTACGGGAGCAAGGAGAGGATGGTTGGCTGAGAGGGAACCACACCAGAGCAGCAGTTCCCTGAGTAACAGAGCAGCAGCCATCTTTTAGCAGCAATACAGCCAGGCATAAAACTGTACAAAACTGTATATATCTGAGCTCCCAGCACTCCCCTCCACTGTCACTCTGAGGTAGGGAGGCCTGTCCCCCAGGAGTCTGGATTCTTGGGTGATTTCTCAAGGGGTGTGAACAGTGCCTGAACTGCAGCTGGTCAGTGCTGACTCTGGGGCACATGAATGAGGAGAGGACAGTCGGCTGAGAGGAAACCACACCAGAGCAGCAGTTCCCTGAGGCACTGAACAGCAGCTGTCTTTTAACAACAAAATGACTCACTCCTGGATATTCTGAAGCCACACCCCCTGTCTCCCTGGGCAACAAGAGGAGGCTGGCAACAGATCTGGAACAAAAACGCAGGCCCCATGAGTAAAGGATTTGCCTGAGGTGGTACCAACCTGGGTGGAGCTCATACCGGGTAGTTCCCAGGGCAGGGCTGACCCAGATGACTGCTTTACTGAGCCTAAGACGCACCTGGTCCTCAGGGTATCATCAGCCTATAGACAAAGGAAGGCAGCAGGACACATCTGACAGGGGAATTTAGCAGGAACAGAAACAAAATCCTGCAAAGTTTTCTGTTCTGTTCTGTCAGTAACATCAATAAGAGGCGGGGCTGGAACTGAGTAAACACCCCCCAGCCTTCATCAAGAGCCCAGGGTTGTCAGGCCTCGCCTCCTCCTGCTAGATAGAGGCAGAGTGCAGAGGCCTGGCTGAACAGAAATAGAATCCTTGTGAATCAGGCAGGCGCAAACCCCTGGAGTACCTGTTCATCACAGGCAACAGGGTCAGCCAACTACAGGGCTATCACTGACTGGGTGTGACAGAGGTGCAAGGCAGGGAAGGAGATATCAACCTTCCCAGACTGATCTATTGGCTAGGTGGCTCCTCATGACTCCATGCAGCACTGGAGCAAGCCATATCACAGTAGTCACCAGACTCCTGTGATCCAGGTTCCAGAGACCTTTTAAACTCTCCAACCTGAGACAGGTGCTGACTGAGACAATTTATTTGGACCTTTTGAACTGAGCCAATAGCCTGGGGACTATTCGGGTGGTGCCCTGGGTATGTGGTTGTAGGAAGGTTTGATTTTCCTTCTCCAATTGTTGCCTATGGTCTGTGGGGTGACATAAATGCTGGTATTTCTCCACAGCTGAGACTTCAACCCAGAGTAACTATTTCACTAGGGTCAAACAGAAACCAGCTGAAAACAAGACAGAACTACTTAACCCCACTACACCAAACAGGTCCCCAGTTTCTCAGGCCATAGCACTGTACGGGTTCTCAACAAAGCTGCAGGGGAAAAATGAAAGGGTGTAAAACAATCATGGGGCGGAATCAGTGGAAAAACTCTGGTAACATGAATAACCAGAATAGATCAACCCTCCCAAGGAAAGAAATGCAGATGTAACGGAAGATCCCATTTATAAACAACTGGCCGAGATGTCAGAAATTGAATTCAGAATTTGGATTGCAAACAAGACCAATAAAGTGGAGGAAAATCTGGAATTAGAACTTTGAGTAGCAGTTCAAAAGTCAAAATTAGGAATTTGAGGAGAAATTCAAAAGTTGTCTCAAGAATTTAACGAATTTAAAGACAAAACCATCAAAGATTTAGACACACTGAAGCAAGAAATTACAGCTCTCAAAGAACTGAAAAATACAGTAGAATTCCTCAATAACAGAGTGAAGCAAGCAGAAGAAAGGATTTCTGACATGGAAGACAAAGACTTTGAACATTTCCAAACTCTCAAAGAGGAAGAGAAATGGAGAGGAAAAATGAATCATTCTCTCAGAGAGCTCTGAAATAATTCGAAGAAGGGTAATATACACCTTATTGGAATCTCTGAAACCAATGAAGTGGCCTCGCTAGGCACAGAGGCCCTTCTCCATGAAATTATAAAAGAGAATTTTCCAGAGATGCCTAGAAATTCTGAAATTCAGATAGCAGACAGTTTCAGAACCCCAGCATGACTCAATCCCAATAAGACATCCCCCAGGCATATCATAATTAACTTCACTAAAGTTAATATGAAGGAGAAAATACTCAAAGCAGCCAGACGTAAGAAAGCCATTACCTACAAAGGGAAGAATATTAGAATGACTGCAGATTTCTCTGCTAAAACTTTTCAAGCCAGAAGAGGGTGGTCATCAACTTTTAATCTTCTAAAGCAAAATAACTTTCAACACCAGATCCTGTATCCAGCTAAATTGAGTTTCATTTATGATAAAGAAATTAAATACTTTAATGACATTCATACGATAAAGAAATTTGCCATAACAAAAACAGCTCTTCAAGATATTCTCAGACCTATCCTCCACAATGACCAACCCAATCCTCTACCACAAAAGTAAACTCACTCAGAAACGTTTGATCAAACTTGAATTTCCACACTGGCGAAAGGATTAAAAATGTCCACTGGACTTTTGAAAAACTTGATACCCAAAATTTTACCAGACTGATCAATATTCTCCATTAATGTGAACGGCTTAAACTGTCCTCTAAAGAGGCATGGGTTAGCTGACTGGATACAAAAACTCAGGCCAGATATTTGCTGCATGCAAGAGTCACATCTTACCTTAAAAGACAAATATAGACTTAGGGTGAAAGGATGGTCATCCATATTTCAGGCAAATGGTAATCAGAAAAAAGCAAGTGTTACAATTTTATTTGCAGATACAATAGGCTTCAAACCAACAAAAGTAAGGAAGGATAAGAATGGTCACTTCATATTTGTTAAGGTAATACCCTATATGATGAGATTTCAATTATTAATATCTATGCACCCAACCAAAATACACCTCAGTTTATAAGAGAAACTCTAACAGACATGAGCCACTTGATTTCCTCCAGCTCCATAATAGTCAGAGATTTCAACACTCCTTTGGCAGTGTTGGATCGATCCTCCAATAAGAAGCTGAGCAAAGAAATTTTAGATTTAAACCTAACCATCCAACATTTGGATTTAGCAGATATCTACAGAACATTTCATCCCACCAAAACTGAATACACATACTTCTCATCAGCCCGTGGAACATACTCCAAAATTGAACACATCTTAGGTCACAAGTCTAACATCAGTAAATTTAAATAAATAGAAATTATTTCTTGCATCTTCTCAGACCACCATGGAATAAAAGTTGAACTCAGTAACAACAGAAATCTGCATACTCATACAAAAACATGGAAGTTAAACAACCTAATGCTGAATGATAGCTAGGTCAGAGATGAGAGTAAGAAGGAAATTGCCAAATTTTTGGAACAAAATTACAATGAAGACATGAATTATCAGAACCTCTGGGATACTACAAAGGCAGTCCTAAGAGAGAAATTTATGGCACTGCAAGCCTTCCTCAAGAGAACAGAAAGAGAGGAAGTTAACAATGTCATGAGACATCTCAAGCAACTGGAAAAGGAAGAACATTCCAACTCCAAACCTAACAGAAGAAAAGAAATAACCAAAATTAGAGCAGAATTAAATGAAATTGAAAACAAAAGAATTATACAACAGATCAATAAATCAAAAAGTTGGTTTTTTGAAAAGGTCAATATAATAGATAAACCTTTGGCCAACCTAATCAGGAAAAAAAGAGTAAAATCTCTAATCTCATCAATCACGAATGACAAAGACGAAATAACAACAGACTCCTCAGAAATTCAAAAAATCTTTAATGAATATTACAAAGAAACTTTATTCTCAGAAATATGAAAATCTGAAGGAAATTGACCAATACTTGGAAGCACATCACCTTCCAAGACTTAGCCAGAATCAAGTGGAAATGTTGAACAGGCCCATATCAAGTTCTGAAATAGCATTTACCATACAAAACTTCCCTAAAAAGAAAAGCTCGGGACAAGATGGTTTCATGTCAGAATTCTACCAAACCTTTAAAGAGAAATTAGTACCTATATTACTCAACCTGTTTCAAAGGGTAGAAAAAGAAGGAAGACTACCCAACATGTTTCTATGAAGGCAACATCACCCTGATCCCCAAACCAGGAAAAGATCCAACAACAAAAGAAAATTATAGACCAGTATCATTAATGAATATAGATGCAAAAATATTCAACAAGATCCTAACAAAAAGAATCCAGCAACACATCAAACAAATTATACATCATAACAATTATACACCATTAACTAAGATAGACTCTCACTGGATTAAAGATTTAAAGTTAAGACATGAAACTATAAAAATACTAGAAGAGAGTGCAGGGAAAACTCTTGAAGAAATCAGTCTGGGTGAGTATTTTATGATGAGGACCCCCCAGGCAATTGAATCAGCTTCAAAAATACACTACTGGGACCTGATCAAACAAAAAAGCTTCTACACAGCCAAAAACACAGTAAGTAAAGCAAGCAAACAGCCCTCAGAATGGGAGAAGATATTCACAGATTATGTCTCCAACAAAGGTTTAATAACCAGAATCCACAGAGAACTCAAATGTATAAGCAAGAAAAGAGCAAGTGATCCCATCACAGGCTGGGCAAAGGACTTAAAGAGAAACTTCTCTGAAGAAGATAGGCTCATGGCCTACAGACATATGAAAAAATGCTCACCATCTTTAATCATCAGAGAAATGCAAATCAGAACTACTTTGAGATATCACCTAACTCCAGTAAGATTAGCCCATATCACAAAATCCCAAGACCAGAGATGTTGGCGTGAATGTGGAGAAAAGGGAACACTTCTACACTGCTGGTGGGAATGCAAATTAATACATTCCTTTTGGAAAGATGTTCGGAGAACACTTAGAGATCTAAAAATAGATCTGCCATTCAATCCGGTAATTCCTCTGCTGGGCATATACCCAGAAGACCAAAAATCACATTATAACAAAGATATTTGTACCAGAATATTTATTGCAGCTCTATTTATAATTGCTAAGTCATGGAACAAGCCCAAGTGCCCATCAATTCATGAATGGATTAATAAATTGTGGCATATGTACACCATGGAATATTATGCAGCCGTAAAGAAAGATGAAGACTTTATCTCTTTCATGTTTACATGGATGGAGCTGGAACATATTCTTCTTAGTAAGGTATCTCAAGAATGGAAGAAAAAGTATCCAATGTACTCAGCCCTAGTATGAAACTAATTTATGGCTTTCACATGAAAGCTATAACCCAGTTACAACCTAAGAATTGGGGGATGGGGGAAAGGGAGGGGAGGGAGGGTGGAGGTAGGCAGAGGGAGGGTGATTGGTGGGATTACACCTGCGATGCATCTTGCAAGGTTATATGTGAAACTTAGTTAATGTGGAATGTAAATGTCTTAGCACAATAACGCAGAGGGTGCCTGGAAGGCTATGTTAACTGATGTGATGAAAATGTGTTGAACTGTCTATGAAACCAGTGTATGTTGCCCCATGATCACATTAATGTACACAGCTATGATTTAATAAAAAAAAAAAATTATAATAATAATAACAATAAGAGCTGATATGCTCAATCAGAAAAACTGCTGACATCCTTCTTCCCTCCCTCATCTTACCCTCTGGACAAATAAAAGCAGAGTGAAACAAATACTTGGTACCATTGCCGGAATTCCACAAATGGGTAATGGACTCCTGAGATCCCACTTTTAATTCGACTCTGTGTCTCATGTCCCTTTCTTTACTGTCTTATTTCTTCAGTTGGTCACCACCAGTTTCCACAGGTCTTAGCGGACCCTCCCCTGAGGGCGGGACCCCAACATTTGGCTCCCAATGAGAAGTAGCATTCAATTATTATTCATTTCATATCTTCTATGATTTTCAAATGATGTTATATTATAATTCAAGAATTATGACATCTGAGTATTATCCAATTTTTACCATCAAAATCTAGATTATTGTAAATCTCATCCTGCAATGTCTGTAGTGAGGGTGTTGGAGACTGTAGTGGGTAACCAGGAGCCAGTTCAGAAATAATGGTCAGTGATTAAACTATGACTGCTGGTATTATGGATAGTTTTTCATAAAGTCTAACTCAGAACATTAAGGAACATTTTCTAAAGTAATTGAAGGAGCTATACTTAAAATATGTGGGGGGAAAGGAAATCATGGCTCATAACCATAAAACAAGTTTCTTTCTCCCACTACTTTTCTTAAGGAAACTCAGAGATCCTCATTTGATTTCTTAATCTATTTCTGGATCCATGCTAATAAGGAGCACTGTCATCATGTTATTTTTAATGTTTTGTCACTAAAACTTCCCTGACTAGTCAATTATTTCCAGCTAGCTAAGCTTTCCACCTAAGACTCTACAGCCCCTTGCTCTGTTAGCTCTTTGCTCTGTTTCACTAGAGCCCCGTCCATGTGTGAGGTTCTCTCTGAGAACCATAAACCCTGAAAGCTGAAGAGAACTCCTGAAGGGCATGGAGTGACTTGCCATTTACATTACCAAAATAATATTATGCATCAGATATAGGTGGCATCATAATTATTGCTTTAAGCAATCATAATTTTTAAGTTAAAAGATTAAGAGAGAAAAAAAAATTATTTACAGTCTCTTATATTTACCCACATATTTAACTTTTTTGGAGATTTTAACTTTTTCATATTGATTTGAGTTACCATCTGTTGGAATTGTATTTCAACCTAAGCTTTCTGCAGTACTTTTTGTAGGGAAGGTATTTTAGCAACATGTTCTCTCATTTTTTGGATTATCTGGGAATATTTATTGCATCTTTGTTTTGGAAGGATAGTTTCATTTGATGTGTATAGAATTTACTTTTTTTCATTTTAGCATGTTGAATATGTCATTTCACTGCCTCTGCCCTCCATTGTTTCTAATGAAATTTCAATTCTATTTTGTATTTTTCTTTTTCTTTTTTGCTCTTCTTGTTTTTTTGTTTTTATTGTTTGGGATTCAGTGAGGGTACAAATAGTTAGGTTATACTGATTAGTTTTATTAGGTAAAGTCTGTCTTATAATTGTGTCCTACCCCCAAGAGTCTTTTTGTTTTTAATCTTTCCATATTCAGAGATATTCATATTTTCCTCTCTTTAGTAGATAAAAACATATTTGATCCCCATCTATGATATTGTGTTATTTAATTTGCAAAGGTTTTTGTTATTGTTGCTGTTTCTACTCATTAACTGTTCATCATATGGTGAGGAATTGGGTCCAGGTTCATTCTCCGCCAAAGTCATGGTTTCTTGTCCTAGTGCTGGGTCAAGTCTGTGAACCATCCAGTTAATTGAAGTGGAGATGAGGCAGAGCTGAAGATCTTTGGACCTGCAAAACTGGGACAAGCTGGTGGCACGAGGAACATCCAGCAAGAAGTGACAAGATGAATGACAAGCCCATCACTAGAGAGCCCTATGCATATTCAAAGACATAGGCAGGAAGACAATCAGCATGAAGGATGTCCATGATCAGGTTAATACAACCCAGCTGCTATTGTTTAAGTTTGTCTCCACCAAAACTTATGTTGAAATTTGACCCTCAATGTGGCACTACTGTGGGATAGGGTCTAGTAGGAGGTGTGATCCCTCATGGACAGCTTGGTGCCATTCTCATGGCAGCGAGTAATCTTTCTAGTGGTCTGGCAAGACTGATTAGTTCTCATGGGAATGGAGAGGTTTCCTCAAAAGTGGCTCCTTGTAAAGCCAGGATGCCCCCCAGTTTTGCCTCTCCTCGTGTCCACTTTCCTTTTGACCTCTTCATGTTGCGACACAGAATGAAAACCCTCTCCAAAAGCTAAGGATATGGCAGCACCATGCTTGTGAACTTCCCAACCTGCAGAGATGTTATCTAAACATACCTCTTTTCTTCATAAGCACCTAGTCTGAGGTATTCTGCTATGTGTATAAACAGACTAAGGTGCCGGTAAAGTGCCTGGGATTGAAGCAGGATTCCAGTGTGACTCTGTGCAAAGGATCTCTCCTTAGGTGTTAGAAAAATGTGGCTTTCTTCTGCTTCTGTGATCTCTAGCAAGTTATTAGCTTCTCTGTGCCTTTTTCTCCTGCTCATAAAATAGGGCTAATAATACCTGTTGTCAGAAAGTTGTTGTAAGAACTAAAATTAATACAAATAAAATATATGGTACACTATGTGGAATAGAAAGGGTATCAAATAAGTAGTAAATTTTTATGTTATAATAAATGTAAGGGCTGATGATTTAAGCAGGGCCTTGCTCCTAGGTAGTCTGTCAAAGTGCAGCTTCAGACATGGGGTGAACAAAGTGAAGATTCAGTCCTCATTCTCAGAACCATTTATCTGTACAGGGTTAGGGTCAAAGTCAGAGTATGTTTTGATGACACTGATACAAATGAGCATCATTTAAAAGTTTGTGAAGAACTTTTTCTACAATGGAGCCAATAGGCTAACACCTTTTTCCAGTTCTAAAGAATCAGTAAAAAAATTACTCCAAAATTTAAAGGCTTCAAACTATGACAAAATCTACTTTGTTTAGATCAAAATTTACTATTTTTGACAGGACAGGGATTGGGAGGATGACCAGTCTGTGTGCCACTCAGTTTTAGGAGGGTGACTGGAAGGCTGGGGCCCTCAGCTAACTGCGAGGAAGAGTTCACTGGCTGCCAGCTGAGACCTCAGCACAGACTGATGGCTGGAAAACCTCTCCACATCCTCTTCATGCAGCCTGGTCCTGGCCCTGGCTCTCCTCATGATATGACGGTTAGGTCTAAAAATTAATAGTGAGAGGGAGACTCACAGGAAGGAATCATAAAGCCCTGTTCTTAAAGGAGAAGTATCAGCATTACAATCTAAAAAGAATTGTTATGTGGAATATAATGATAGGAGGATCTTTGACAGAGAAACAAAAATCTGCCACTCAGATTTTATTTTTTCTTCAGATATATACGAAAACATGCAATCAAAAATAAATTAAGACAAGATGGCTGACTGGAGCCAACTTTCCATAGAGGCTCCCATCCAGAAGAAGACTTAAAGGACAGAAATTTAGCAAGTAAGCTGATGGTTTGGAGATGTGCCAAGAGATAAGGTTGAAGAATGCACATCAACCCTGCTGAGGTGAGCTGCGATCCCAAGGATACAAACAATAGGTACAAAATCCATCACCAATAGAATGGCTTGCAGTATACTTTGTACAAACAAGCTAACAGAGTTCAAACATCCTCCTATTTTATCCCACAGGACACACCCTATAAAAACCAGACCTCCTTCCCCTACTAAGGTGCCATGGCACTCTCCTGCCAGTCTTAAAACTATATAAAACTGTAAATATTCTCTACCTGCAATTATGAACTCCCAGCACTCCCCTCCACTCTCACCTAGGTCTAGAAGCCTATCCCCCATGGAGTCCAGAGTCCTGGGCATTGTCTCGAGAAGTGTTGACAGGGCATGGGCTGTTGCAGGTCTGTGCTGATTCTGCAGCATGGGGGTAAGGAGATGGTGGACTGAAGGAACCATACGGGAGAGGGAAAGGTGGTGCCCCGTGGCACATAGCAACAGTGGCAGGACGATAGGGCTCACACCCCTCAGGACATTTTGGAAAGACACTCTCTGTCACTCTGGGCAACCTAGAGGAAGCCGGGCATCTTCTCCAGTGGCAGACATTGGTGGAACAAATCTGGGATGGTAATGCAAGCCCCATGAGTAAAGGGTATGGCTGAGGGATACCTGCCTGGGAGGTGGTGGCGGGGACACAGAATAGAAGACATGTGTGCAGAGATGGCATACTCCCAGGGTGGGGCTGAGCCAGGACTGATTTAGTGAGCCTAAGAAGCACACAGCCCTCAGGGGGTCATAGCTGAGACAAAGGCAGGAGGGCAGAGGCTGGAACTCAGACCTGAGTGTGAGCTTTAACCACACCTGCCCCATCACAGACTGCAGCAGAGACAGAAACACCAGCTCTGAGCAGTGGCACAGACCAGGGCTGAGTTGCAGTTTCTGTGAACTCAAAGAGCACCTGATCCACAGGGAAATATGGCCAGGACAGAATCACAAATTCTGAGAAAATATGTGTCAGCAACATCAATCAGGGGTGGGGCTGGAACTGAGTGAACCACCCAGCTTCCATTAACCACACAAGGTTGTCAGGCCTCAGCTCACCCTGATGGATGGTGGCAGAGTGTGAAGCCCTGGCTGAGGAAACAAATCTCCCTGAGACTCAGGCAGGCACAAATCCCTGGAGGAAATTCTGCTCATTGGAGGAAACTGGGTCACAGCCCTGTGGGGTTACCAGTGACTGGGTGTGACAGAGGTACAAGGGGGGGGAGGAGGCATCAAACTTCCCAGAATACTTCATTTCCTGGGTGGGTCCTTCTGACTCCACAGAGCACCAGACCAGGCCATACTCGAGCTGCCAGTAGACCCCTGCCATTTAGTTGCTGGAAACTTTTTGAACTCTCCCACAAGAGACTGGTGAGTTGACTGGGACAATTGATTTGGCTCTTTCTCACTGGACCAATCACCTGAGGACTACCCAAAGTGCTACCCTGGGTGTGTGGCTGTGGGAAGGTTTGATTTTCCTTTTATGGTTGTCACCCATGGGGGGTGGGGTGACATAATTGCTGGTATTTCTCCACAGCTGAGACTTCAACCAACAGTAACTTATTCACTAGGGTAGGACACAGACCAGCTGAAAAGAAGGCAGAGCCACTTAGTCCCACCACACCAACTAAAACTCCAGTTTCTCAGGCCATAGCACTGTACAGTTCGTTTGCAAAGCTCTAAGAGAAAAGGTACAGATGTCAGTCCCAGTGCTTGGGCAAAAGGCTGGTTAATCACTACTACAGGAGCCCCCCAATTCAACATCAGTTTATCTGCTCATCTAGCCAAATGGTGTAAAATAATCATGGGGTGGAATCAATGGGAAAACTACAGCAACATAAATAAGTAGAGTAGACAAACTCCCCCAAGGAATGACATGGTGGACACACCAGATGGTCCGATTCATAAACAAATAGCTGAGATGTCAGAAATCAGATTGAAAATTTGGATTGCAAATAAGATTAATAGAATGGAGGTAAAGTTGTGATTAGAAATTCAAGGAGCATTTCAAAAGTTGTCTCAAGAATTCAATAAATTCAATGACAAAATCATCAAAGATTTTGACACATTGAGATAAGAATTTGCAGCTCTCAAACATCTGAGAAAGACAGTAGAATCCCTCAGTTACTGAATGGAGCAAGCAGAAGAAAGGATTTCTGACAATGAAGATGAAGCTTTTGAATGCTCCCAAACTCTCAAAGATGAAGAGAAATGCAGAGCCAAAATGGATCATTCTCTCAGAGAGCTCTGGGATACTTGGAAGAAAACTAATATCCAACTTGTAGGAATCCCTGGAGGTGACAAAGTTGCTTCGCAAGGCACAGAGGCTCTTCTTCATGAGATTATGAAGGAGAACTTCCCAGACATGACAAGAGATTCTGAAATTCAGATAGCAGACTATTGCAGAATGCCAGCACAACTCAACCTGAATATGACATCCCACAGGCACATTATAATTAACTTCACTAAAGTTAATATGAAACAGAAAATTCTGAAAGCAGCCAGACATAAGAAAACCTACAAGGGGAAGAATATTAGAATGACTGCAGATCTCTCTGCTGAAACCTTTCAAGCTGGAAGAGGGTGGTCATCGACTTTTAATCTCCTAAAACAAAATAACTTTCAACCCAGGATCCTATATCCAGCTAAACTGAG
>CAUYPK010012715.1:0-32077 GCA_963574355.1 Loris lydekkerianus
CTGAAACTGCAAGAGCAGGCAACCTAAGACAGGGGCTATGTTTATCTGCCATACAAAAAACAAAAGAGGGAATTGTTGGGCCCTGCCATGTGCCTGAGGCCTAGTGCAACTTCCCGAGCCTGACTAGAAGTAGATCCATCAAGCTACTTCCACGTAGCAATGACTCAGCAAGGCCTGGCCTGAAACTGCCTCTACCTAGATACAGCCAACGTGGTACCATGCCATTGGCCCAACCCTGTCATGCACCTCAACCCCGGCCTTCTTTCCCCGCCCCTTCCCCACACTCTATATAAGCAGCTGCTTAACGCAATAAAGTTGAGTTCCTG
Organism: Loris lydekkerianus; assembly: GCA_963574355.1. Taxonomy (NCBI): domain Eukaryota; kingdom Metazoa; phylum Chordata; class Mammalia; order Primates; family Lorisidae; genus Loris; species Loris lydekkerianus. The sequence continues at coordinate 327 of CAUYPK010012715.1, forward strand.
CTTAAAAAAAAAAAAAAAGAAAAAATAAAAGAAAAAAATAAATGAAAACAGAAAGGAAGAGCAAAGAGAGGGAAGGAGGGAGGGGAGTGGGGCTTTGGTGTGTGCCACACCTCTTGGGCACAAGACACGACTGTAAGAGGGATTTTACCTAAAAAATGCAATCAGTGTAACCTGGTTTATTGTACCCTCAATGAATCCCCAATAAAAAATAAAGAAAAAAAAAAATAGCTAGGTGTTGTGGTGGGCACCTGTAGTCCCAGCTACTCGGGAGGCTGAGGCAAGAGAATCACCTAAGCCCACGAGTTGGAGGTTGCTGTGAGCTGTGAAGCCACTGCACTCTACCAAGGGTGATAAAGTGAGACTCTTATCTCCCCCCGCCCCCCCCCCCAAAAAAAAAGGCTTGGCACCTGTGGCTCAAGTGGCTAAGACGCCAGCAACACAAGTCACGTACACCTGAGCTGGTGGGTTTGAATCCAGCCCCAGGCCCACCAAACAACAATGACGTCTGCAACCAATAAACAGCCGGGTGTTATGGCAGGTGCCTGTAAGTCCCAGCTACTTGGGAGGCGGAGGCAGGAGAATCGCTTGAGCCCAGGAGTTGGAGGTTGCTGTGAGCTGTAATGCCACAGCACTCTACCCAGGGAGACAGCTTGAGGCTCTGTCTCAAACAAACAAACAACAAAAAAAAAAGAGTGAAACTCTATTACTACTAACAATAGAAAAATTGAGGCAAGAGGATCACTTGAGTCCAAGAGTTGGAGGTTGCTGTGAGCGATGCCACAGCACTCTACCCAGGGTGACAGCTTTGAGAGTCTACCTGAAGAAAAAAAAAGAATGCTTTCATTCTCTAAGAACATAATAATTTCAAAAATTCATGGTTTTCTTACAGAAAAAGTTTAAACAAACAGCATATAGGATTTTGTAACTGAAATAAAAACAGAAATCATTTGAATTATTTCATTTTACCGAGAAAGGAACTATGGCCGAGTGACTTCCTCAAGAATACCAAGACTTAGATATCCTGGATTCAGCCCAATGTTATACTACACCACATTACTTTTCCCTCACTTTTTCTCCTCAGTATTCACCTTCAAAATAGTCCTCTGATTTTTCTTTGTGAACTTAGGTTCAAATAGTTCATCTTCAACAATAAAAAAACTATTAAAAGTCAAACATTCAATTACTTTCCTAAAGGACTATTTAAAAAGCACTCTAGTTATACTCATATATTAAACAGATTTTTACATCTATCTACACAGAAAGCCATTCATTCACCAAACAAATTTTTACTAACCTCCTACTATACGCCACAAACTGTCCCCAGTGTTAAGGAGATAGCAGGAAACCAAACAACAAAAATCCCTGTCTTCATGGCAGTTTTTAAAGTAAAGGCCTTAGGAAGGTGAGTGAATGAACCACGCAGGTAACTGGCAGAAAGTATACAAGGTAGAAGGATTAACAAGTAAAAAAGATTCAGACAAGAACGAACATGTAAGGTTCGTCTAGAGCAGTGGTTCTCAACCTGTGGGTTGTGACCCCTTTGGGGGTCGAACGACCCTTTCACAGAGGTCGCCTAAGACCATCCTGCATATCAGATATTTATATTACAATTCATAATAGTAGCAAAATTACAATTATGAAGTAACGAAAATAATTTTATGGTTCGGGGTTACCACAACATGAGGAATTGTATTAAAGCATCGTGGCATTAGGAAGGTTGAGAACCACTGGTCTAGAGTAATGTGCAATGAATAAGAGTAGTAGGATAATGGATGGCCAGCCACTGGAAAGATTTTGACATTTACTCTAAGAGAGATAGAAGGTCACTAGAGGATTTTAAGCAAAGGAGAGACAAAGTTCTAACCTAAAATACAGAATCATTCCAGCTCCTGTGCTGGGAGTATACCATAACTGCAGTGATCCAGGCAAGAGATAATAGCTTAGATCAGAGTAGTGCAGAGAATTATGAAATGTCAAACCTGGATTTATCTTGAAGGCTGAATCTATGAAATTTGCTAATGGACTGGATAGATTGTGAAACAGAAGAGACAGTAATGACTTCAAGGTCTTTGGATCAAGCAACTGAAGGATAGAAATGTCACGGAGATGGGGCAGACGGAGTAATCAGCAGGTTTTGAGGGTAGTATCACTTTTGCACATGCTAAGTTTAAGATGCTGACTGTGGGTGTTGCCTGTGGCTCAGTGAGTAGGGCGCCGGCCCCATATACTGGGGGTGGCAGGTTCGAGCCTGGCCCCAGCCAAACCGCAACAACAACAAAAAAAATAGCTGCACGTGTGGCGGGAGTCTGTAGTCACAGCTACTTGGGAAGCTAAGGCAAGAGAATCGCCTAGGCCCAGTAGCTGGAGGTTGCTGAGAGCTGTGATGCCATTAACTATGTCAAATGCTGGTGACAGGTCAAATAAGATTAGGACTGGGAACCACTGGATTACTAAATATATATTTACTTTATAAAGTAGTTTAATATGGCTAATCCTCATCAGAGAATCAAAGGTTCCAACATTTCCCTCCCTATGAATTCTGCTGTTTCTGTCCCCATTTATTCCAATCCCTAAACATAGCAAGCTTAAAATATTACTCAAGACTTGCTGTAGTAGTGCACCTAAGTTACAAAAACAAAACAAAACAAAAAACAAATCTGAGCTGAGATTTGTACAAAACATTATGGCCAGCTGAGGTGGCTCATGCCTGTAATCCTAGCATTCTGGAAGGCCGACGCAGGTGGATTGCTTGGGCTCATGAGTTTGAGACCAGACTGAGGAAAAGTGAGACCTGGTCTCTACTAAAAATAGAAAAACTGAAGCAAGAGGATCACTTGAGCCCAAGTTGGAAGTTGTTGTCAGCTATGACCCCATGACACTCTACCCAGGATGATAGCTTAAGATTCTTTCTCAAAAATGAATAAATAAATAAATAAATAAATAACATTAAAATTTCTCCAAATGAAAACAAAATCCACTTTCCAGCGTTTTCTTGGTCTCGTGTGCCACACTGAGAGCAGAGTCCCCTTTCTGATGAGGTTGTGTCATTTCTATGGTGAGACTTTTGACTAAATTTGTGTAAATTTAATAAGGGTTCCCCCTCTCCCATTGCAGTCAATAGAGAAGACTACGTTTTAATGTACGCATTCTCAAATTAATCACTTTTGTAAGATGAACTTAAAAAACATCAACCATGAAATGTCAAATATATAAAAATCAAAACTCATAATACCCATGTACAATAAATATTATCTTATCATATTTGTCTTATTTTTAAATGAAACAAACATTTTAAAGTGTTATAAATACTTCTAAAAATCTCACTGCATCTGAAACCCTCCAATCCCCTTGTCCTTTTTATGCCCAAAGCAATGATTTTCCTGAATTTGAGTAGTTTAATTCTCATGGGTGTTTTGGTCTTTTTAGTGCCTTTCAGCAAATCTACAATAGTTTTACATATATATCCTTAACATGTTTACATGAATTGTAGCATGCCATACATATTCTTAAGAAAAAAAAAATACTTCTTCAGAACAGTTTTTGGTTCATAGTATAGTAAAACATAAACTCACCTATACTTCCTGCCTCCACACATACAAAACCTTTCTCTATTAACATCCTGGTACATTTGTTACAACTGATGAACCTGCACTGACACATTATTATCACCCAACGGCCATCAGGGTTTTCACTTTTGGTGTACATTCTGTGGGTTTTGACAAATGAATAAGGACATACATCCACAATTATAATATCAAACAATGTTTTCACTGCCCTATAAAACCACTGATCTTATGTCCATTGTTTTGCCTTTTAAAGATTATATAGTTGGAATCATACAGTATGCAACCTTTTCAGATTGGCTTCTTTCACTCAGCAATATGAATTTAACACATCAACTGCCACGAGTTGTATTTAACTCATGCTAGTTTTAAACCCAGGGTATCAGGAAACATATACACTCACATCTCTTGACCTTACATGTTATGTGATGGGTAAAACCCTGTGATGTTATGTGATGGGCAAAACCCTGCAGTTGGTTCATGAAAATCTTACTTGTTGATATTCATATTGTTATGATTAATATTGAAAATTTAATTCCAAAAATGTGGATTAAATAAACAGAGCTCAATAGATCTCATTTTTTCCTATTTATGTTTACCTTAAAATTACACTTAAGCCTGACAAGTCAAGAAAAGCACTTTATCCTTATGAACTATTTTTCAAGTTTCCACATTACTTCTTACATTACTAATTTTTAAGCTTCATATTACTTTTTTATTGATGTGTATTCTAGGCTCATTTTGTTTTCAAAGTTTTTATTTTATTTTCATAATAAAACATTATGCCAAGGGAAAAAAATTTTTTTTTCTACTGTGTCAGTCAATGTGTTAAGGTTCTTCCATGTCTTCTCATGACTTGATAAGCTCATTTCTTCTTAGCACAGAGTAATATGCTATTGCCTGGATGTACCACAGTGTAGTCACTCACCTACTGAAGGACATCTTGGTTGCTTTCAAGTTTGGACAATTATAATTAAAGTTGCTCTGTGTGGATGTAAGTTTTCAACTCATTTGGGTAATTACCAATGAGTACAACTACTAGGGATAAAATAGTTAAGTTCCAATTTATTGTTTTTGTTCTTTGAGACAGGGTCTCACTGCCACCAGGGTGGAGTACAGTGGCATGATCATAGCTCACCATAACCATAAACTCCTAGGCTCAAGCAATGCTGCCACCTCAGCCTCCTACAGTACTATAGGCATATAACACCATGCCTGGCTAACTTTCTAATTTCCTTATAGAGTTTGGGGGTGGGTGGGTGGGTTCTCACTATGTTGCCAGGCTGGTCTTGAACTCCTAGCTTCAAGTAATCCTCCCATTGAGGCCACCTAAAGCATTGGGGTTATAGGCATAAACCACTGTAGCCTATTTTGGGTTTTTAAGAAACTGCCAAACCGTCTTCCAAAGTGGTTGAGAATTTCTATTGCTCCACATCCTCACCAGCATTTGGTGTTGTCTGTGTTTTGCTAATTGTAAAATATATATAACAATTATCCTATTTTAAAATTTAAAAGTAGTAAGAAAAAATAATGTAAGCTTTACCATCTTAACTGTTTTAACTGTACAATCCAGTAATAAGAACATTCACACGGTTGTGCATCCAATCTCCCAAAACGCGTTTCACTTGCTAAACTGAAACTTTATACCCATTAAACAAATCCCCTTCTCCCAGCCCCTGGAAACAATCATTCTAACATTTTCTGTTTCTATCCATTTGACTATTCTAGGTACCTTATATAAGTGGAATGATAGAGTACTTGGGTCTTTTCATTTAGCATAATGCTACAGGCTCATAACAAGTATCAGAATTTCCTGGGCAGCACCTGTGGCTCAGTGGGTAGGGTACCAGCCCCATATACTGAGGGTGGCAGGTTCAAACCCAGCCCCGGCCAAACTGCAACAAAAAATAGCCGGGTGCTATGGCGGGCGCTTATAGTCCCAGCTACTCAGGAGGCTGAGACAAGAGAATCACCTAAGCCCAGGAGTTGGAGGTTGCTGTGAGCTGTGACACCAAAGCACTCTACTGAGGGATAAAGTGAGACTCTATCTCTAAAAAAAAAAAAAAAAAAAAAAAAAAAGAAAGAAAAAGAAACTTCCTAAGTCTATATAATATTCCTTGTATGTACATGCACATTTTGTTTATCCATTCATCTGTCAAAATACCTTCTGTATCCACCTTTTGGATATTGTGCACAAAGCTGCTATAATGTGTGTACAAGTATTTCATTCCCACTTTTTTTTTTTTGAGACAGAGTCTCACTTTGTCACCCTTGGTAGGCGCCATGGTGGCACAGCTCACAGCAACCTCCAACTCTTGGGCTTAGGCGATTCTCTTGCCTCAGCCTCCCGAGTAGCTGGGACTACAGGGGCCGCCACAATGCCTGGCTATTTTTGTTGCATTGTCACTGCTGTTTTAGTTGGCCGGGGCTGGGTTCGAACCCACCACTCTCAGTATATGGGGCTGGCGCCCTACCCATTGAGCCACAGGTGCCCCCCTCATTCCCACTTTCAATTCATTTAGGTATATATCTAGAATTGCAATTGCTGGATCACATAATAATTCTATTTTTAACTTTTTGAGGAACTATTATATTATTTTCCATAGCAGCTGCACTATTTCATTATCTCCAACAGGGCACAAGGGTTCCAAATTCTCTACATCTTCATTGTCATTTGCTACCTTTTGTTTTTCTTGTTTTTATAGTAAGTAGTCAATCTAATGGATGGGAGGTAGATCTAATTGTGGTTTTGATCTGCATCAGCAATAACTACTAACGGTGTTGTTTCTGGCTATTTGTATATCCTCATCAGAGAAACATCTGGTCAAATCCTTTGCCCTATTTACTTATTTACTTAGAGACAGAGTTTTACTTTGGCACCCTCAGTAGAGTGCTGTGACGTCATAATTCACAGCAACCTCAAATTCTTGTGCTTAAGTTATCCTCTTGTCTCAGCCTTCCAAGTAGCTGGGACTACAGGACTACGCCTGGTTATTTTTGGAGACCGCATCTCACACTTGCTCAGGCAATTGCTCTCCCAATTCCTGAACTCAGGCAATCCACCCGCCTTAGAGCACTAGGATTACAGGTGTGAGCCACCATGGCTGGCTTCCCTTACCCATTTTAAAGAGCTGTTAGATTTTTTTGTTGAGTTTTAGTTCTTTATATCTTCCAGATATTAACCCCTTATCACATAGATCATTTGTAAATATTTTCTCCTATTCCAGGGAAAAAGATTGCTTTTCACTGATTGCTTCCTTTGCTGCATAGCTTTTCTTTGATATAGTCCCACTTTTCTATGTTATAGCATGCTTTTAGTGTCATATCTAAGAAATCATTGCCAAGACCAAGTTTATGAAACTTTCCCTGTTTCCCTCCAGTTTTATAATCGCACATCTTATGTTTAAATCTTTTATCCATTTTGAGTTAATTTTTGGAAGGGTCCAATTTTGTTTCTTTAGCACATGAATACCTAGTTTTCCTAGTACTGTTTGTGAAAGAAACTAGAGTATCCTTTCTCCAACCTGTAGTCTTGGTATCTTTACCAAAGATCATTTGCCCATATATGCAGTAATTTACTTTGGGCTTTCTGTTCTTCACTACTGATCTGTATCATCTGTCTTTATGCCAGCACCATGCTGATTTGATTACAGAAGCATGGTAATTTTTTTGAGACAGAGCCTCAAGCTGTCGCCCTGGGTAGAGTGCTGTGGTATCACAGCAAGCTCCAACTCCTGGGCTCAAGCGATTCTCCTGCCTCTGCCTCCCAAGTAGCTGCGACTACAGGCACCTGCCACAACGCCCAGCTATTTTTTGGTTGCAGCCCTCATTGTTTGGCAGGCCCCAGCTGGATTCGAACCCGCCAGCTCAGGTGTATGTGGCTGGCGCCTTAGCTGCTTCAGCCACAGGCAATGAGCCTGCTTTGTAATGTATTTTGCAGTTGTGACATATAGGCCCTCCAGCCTTGTTCTTTTGGGGGGGTATGTTCTGTGCTGCTTTTTAATTCTACTAAATGACTGATAGCTTTATGACAGAGTTTATTTTATTTAAAAAAAACATCTGTCAAGGCTGGACATTGTGGCTCATGCCTGTAATCCTAGCACTCTGGGAGCCCGAGGCGGATGGACTGCCCTGAGCTCAGAGGCTCAAGACCAGCCTGAGCTAGAGCTAGAGCGAGACCCCATTTCTACACAAAAAAGCCGGGCATTGAGGTGGGCACCTGTAGTCCCAGCTACTTGGGAGGCTGAGGCAAAAGAATCGCTTAAGCCTAAGAGTTGGAGGTTGCTGTGAGCTATGATGCCACAGAACTCTACCAAGGGCCACAAAGTGAGACTTTGTCTCAATGAAAATAAATAAATAAATAAAAAACACCTGTCAAATCAGCACCCCATGAAATGTTTAGAAACAGAAGTAACTTTAGAAAGTGAATGTGCATATGCTGCTGTTTTTTTTAAAGTTATGTTTGTTAGTTGAATGAAAACAATTAGTAGTTAAGAATGTTTCAAATGATAGAAAAACACATTTGGGTAAATTATGACATGATATTTTGCGTATTCATCAATAAAAATTTGTTATATATTTGCACCAATTGCAAATGCAAAGTTAACAGTGAAATCAGAAAATTGAAAGGTCAAAAGAGGCCTCAAAATATATTTACTATTATAAAATTTTGGATAAAGGGGCTGAGATTAGGGGAACAAAACCCAACATATGTTATCAGTCTTTTTAAAAATCTTTTTAATGACTTCTAATTTTAATTATTTTCTAAAACCATTAAGACCCTTATTGTAGATTACGTATTATCTTGCCTCTAGCTTTGGGGTGGGTAGTTTTGTTAACTAGCGACATTAATGAGTTCAGTTTCTGAGACCAGTCATTTAATAAATTACTTGGATCCTTGTGTATCTGTAAGTTTATACTTCCAGCCCAATCTGTATACTTTAGCAAAGATGTTCTTGTTAACTACTAGATTGGAAAGAAAAGCTTCTGACTCAATTAACAGATAAATCTGAAAGTTGTGCCATTCTTCTCAATTTTATCTAAGTATAATAGATAATTGGTCATTATTCTAATATTACATTCAACAATGCTGTTTTTCAAGTTTACCTTTTTTTTTTTTTACCTTCCTCTGTAGAACCAAAAACATCACTTGTAGGACTCGCAAGGGAAATGTTTCTTAATTCCATCCCACTGTCCTCAACATGTGTGCACCAATGTACCATCGCCATTGTGACAGAAAGCTTTAAGAGATTGTTGTATTTGCAAATTTCTTCTAACTTCCTGTTACCACTTATTCAGTGAACCAAATCTGGTTGTCAAAAGGAGCCAGAATAACATAAAGCCCAACACTCTTCAGAGCCTGTATACAGGGAGTATCATATATTGCTCTGTGGTGCTTGCAAATAGACAGATAGGATTCCTCATGTTAATCCAACTGAATCATTAAATTGTAGTATTTCAACTTTAATTTCTCTGTTTTCTTCCTGGAAAAACTTGGTGTTAATTTTCTTGCAGATGATTTGTGTCTAAATATAATCTTTCACAGCTAGGCAGGGCCTTATTTGCTCCAAAATAAACTCCATCCACTCTTTTCCACCTGACCCACAGGTTTCTACCTGTAACTCTTGAAATACAGAGGTTGTCTCTTTCACATAACCATTTTGCTCTTGTACATTTGCTCATGTTTTTGTCTGTCAAGCACTCAACTTCAACATAAATCTTTCCTTGTGTAACCATTCATAAAATATCAATTAATCAAAGTTTGATTAAAAGGTTTATGATTTCCTCAACATAAAGTACAGCATTTTTGAACCATTTTTGCAACAGCATGTTTTAACTGACTCTGCCTTTTTGACAAAAGAATAATATTTTCAAAAAGTAAATTCCATTTTGTAGCCTCACAGCATGTCTTTATTACTGCCAACTAAGATTCGGGATGTGGACAGCATATCAGAAGCAGTTCGGGTCTGTTTTTCCTAAGACCAGAAGGGTTTCAATAACTTCCTGAAATCTTCCTTCCTTTTCCAGGTTCTTACCCTCTGGCAGGCCCAGGTGCACTGCAGCTCTGGTGTCCACCTCCATCCTGACGATGTGCCCGTCAGCCCCCTTTGCACCACCATGGTCCCTGTTTGAGTGTTCCTGCCTATCCCTCTGCTGTTCCTCCAGCCTTGTTCTTTCCCAATATTTATTTTGTCTATCATCAGAGTCCTTTGTGGTGTACCTTATGAATTTTAGGACTGCTTTTCTCTTTCTTTTTTTCCGAGATAGGGTCTCACTCCGGAGTGCAGTGGCCTGATCATAGGTCACTGCACTCTTAACTCCTGGGTTCAAGCCGTACTCCCACCTCAGGCTCCCAGGTACCTGGACTAGAGAGTGCATGACCACATAAAGCTAGTTTTTAAAAATACTCTATAGATATAGGGTCTTGCTATAGCTGTTCTCTAACTCCTGGCCTCGGGTGATCCTCTCACCTTACCTCCCATAGTGCTAGGTTTGAAAAGAAATGGCAAGGTAAAGGGAGGACTAGGTGTTTCCAGGAAGGCAAAAGCAATGACTAAAAAGCAAAACTAAACGTTACACGTGAGAAGGGTTCACTTGCCTGAAGTGGAAAAGGAGTCACAGATGGCCTCAGTGTCTGTAGCTCAGCGGCTAGGGCACCGGCCACATACACTGGAGCTGGCAGGTTCGAACCTGGCTCAGGCCTGCCAAATAACAATGACAACAACATAACCGGGCATCGTGGTGGGTGCCTGAAGACCCAGCTACTTGGGAGGCTGAAGCTTAAGAGAATCGCTTAAGCCTAAGAGTTTGAGGTTGTTGTGAGCTGTGATGCCACCGTACTTTACTGAGGGCAACGTAGTGAGACTCTGTCTCTCAAAAAAAAAAAAAAAAAGCAAAGCAGTCACAGATGAAGTTTATATGGATGAGGGAGTTATAAATTTAAAAGAATTTGATCAAGTACTTTCATGTTTATATCTTCACTAGCATTTATGCAGCAAACACTCAAATATCTAACTGAACTGAAAACCTGAAATGCCCCGCTTATTAAAAGAAAGGCTGAACACCCTGTAGAGATAATAGAAAATTGCTTAAGGTTTGCGAATCAAAAAGTGAAAATAGCACTCGTGTTCTGGGAAGTTTACTGAAGTAATTTTATTTTAGTAGTTCTCATCTGGGGTGATTTTGCCACTCGGGACATTTGGCAATTTCTGGAGACTATTCTGGCTGTCACAACAGGGGATGAGTAGGGAATGTGCTATTGACCTCTAGTGTGTGGAGGCCACGGACACTACCAAACAGGACAGTGCACAGGACAGTCCCCACCTCAAAAAACCTACCTGGCCCCAAAGGTCAACAGTGTCAAGGTTGAGAAACTTTGCCGTATTCTAATATGAGTTCTTCTCAAGAGAACCTAATTTAAGTTGAAATATGCTTGAAAAAAATGTAAACAAGAAAAAGGAAATATTCTAAAAAATAGTGAGAATATTAAAGATTTTATTTTCCCATTTTTCTAAAAAATTACCACAGACCACTTCTAACAATCAAGAGAAAAAATAACCCCAACTTCAAAATTCTGATTTAGTTACCAATTATAAACAGAACATGCTTACAGTTCCTTTTTTTTTTTTTTAATTTCATTTAGTTCTCTCAAATTTTACTTAATTGCTGACTATATGCCAGGCCTATGATGAGAATTAAGAATATAGTGGTGTACAAAACAGACAAGGGCCTTAATATTCAAGGAGCTTATACCTGATGGGAAAAACTAACATTGAATAAATACATAAATTATTATCAGTGATCTTAAAGAAAACAATAGAAATTGCTGTTGAACAATTAAATTGTTCAGGAATGGCCTCTGGGACTAAACGACACTGAAGCTGAGATTCAAAGGCTGATTCTCAAATAACCATGCAGGTGAAGGAAAGGTAATAGAGATAAGAGGCCTAGAGAAGGCATTCTGAGATCAGCGTGTATGAAGGGCCTGGACGGCCACTGATGTGTTAAAAGTGTTCCAATTAAAAGATGATGAAAGAGAATACAGTAACTAAGGTAGATACTGAAGTGAGAGATAGCAACAGATAGAAAGTAAATCTGGCAAGATCTCGAAGGTCTCAGTAAGGAGTGTGAAAGCTAAATGTGGTGGGAAGCTGCCAGAGTACAGGAGAACATTTGGTTTACTTTGTTTTTCGAAAAAACCACACTGATTATTAGGAGCAACAGCAGAAACAAGGCAACTACTTTGGAGATGAGACAATAATTTGCCCTAGATTATAAGAGTAGAAAGTTAACATTAAAAGAATGGAAGTGAAATTATCAAAAGATGGTCTTTATCATGTGATAAATCCCATGTCCCCCAAATCACAGCAGACTGGAGGTGGGAGTTAGGAGGCAAGCACCTGTATCAGGAAAAGCCAATCCATAAGCAGGCCACCAGTGAAAACCATTTACTTCAGCCTGGGCAAAGCTTACTAAGCTTAGCCACATTCTCTCTTAGTAATTTAGCACATAAAGACTAAGACCAAAGGTGGGGGAGAAGACTAAGAATTAGTAATAGGAAAATAAAACGTATAGCTGATGAGCGACTGGCAGGGCAGTACTGCAAAGGTCCATGAATTCCCATCACCAAGACAATCCTACCTGAAGTACCTTGGATATGTGAGAATTGGACCCTTAATTTTCCTAACATTTTGTCCTACTTAAAGTACTCTGAATAAGGATGTGTGGCTTGCATTCATTCAGAGAGAGGGTCTTACTCTGTCACCCAGGACAGAGTGCAATGGTGAGATCACAGCTCCGTGAAGCCCCAAATGCTTAAGGTCAAGCAATCCTTCCACCTCAGTCTTCCAAGCAGCTGGGACTACAGGCATATGCTACCATGACTAATTTTTTTTTTTTTTTTTTTTTTTAATATTCTGTATAGCTAGAGTCTTGCTGTGCTATCCAGGCTGGGTTCAAACTCCTGGCCTGATCCTCCTGCCTTGGCCTCCCTAATGGATTATAGGTATGAGCCACTGTGGTCAGTCCCTAGCATTCTCAAAATCTTAATTCAAAACAAGTACCCACTAATGTGGAATTTTAATTTTATAGATGCAAGAAATGAGGGTGAAAAAAAATTTTTTGAAAAAGATTATTAAACTTTCCTAATGGCCAATAGCTAATGAGATGTAATCCTAGGTCTTTTCATTCTAAAAATTAAGTTTACCGCAAATCTCAAGGGAAGAGTTATCAGACACAAAACATTTGTGATTTCCAACTTTTCTCCAAACTTAAGGTATATTATTTATTACAAATCTAAGCTTAGGAAAGAAAAATAAAAAATTTACTATGACCCTAGTTCACAGTGGTTGACTATCTCCAGAGTCAGCTTAAGGCCAGGGATCTGAGAGATGTTCACTTGCTAGAATGTAAACTGCATGAGAATAGGAACTTAGCCTGTGCTATTCATTGCTCTATCCTCACTGCTTACCACAGACAGATGCTGAATAAATATTTGCTGAGCCAATGAATTTAATAGAGAGAAGGCAGAAGGGGAAATCAGTGGAAAAGAGCGGGTTGGAGTTTAACACTTACGCCCTCAGCAGTGGAAAGTAGTCAGAGCCCCCATTCATGTCTTAGTTTTCTCTGTCCAGACAGAGTCTTACTTTGTCATCCTGGTACAGTACTGTGGCGTCATAGCTCATGTAACAACCTCAAAATCTTGGGCTCAAGTTGATCCTTTTGCCTCTGCCTCCCAAGTAGCTGGGACTACAGGAGTCCACCACAACACCCAGATAGTTTTTTCTTTCTTTTTTTTCTTTTTCTTTTTCAGTTTTTGTCTGGGGCTGGGTTTGAACCCACCACCTCCGGCATCTGGGGTTGGTTCCCTACTCCTTTGAACCACAGGTGCTGCCCAACACCCAGCTAGTTTTTTAGAGACAGGGGCTTGCTCTTGCTCAGGCTGATCTCTAACTCTTGAGCTCAGACAATCCACCCGCCTCAGCCTCCCAGAGGGCTAGGATTATAGGCGTGAGCCACTGCTCCTGTTTTTTATTGCTATTTTTAACATTTATAGCTTTATTGAGATATAGTTTACATACCATACCATTCACCCATTTAAAGTGTACAGTTCAGTAGCTTTTAGTACAATTCACAAAGTTATGCGCTGATCACAACTTAACCCCAGATGATTTTCACTACTACAAAAAGCAGTTCCATACCCATTAGCAGTCATTCCCCATTTTCCCTTCGTCCCAAGCCCTGGCAACTACTAATTTCCTCTCTTTCTGTATGCATTTGCCTATAATGGACATTTCACATTGTGAAATACTTGGGACTTCAGACCATCTCTAGACATAGAGCTCCTAAGATCCTTGAAATTTATGATTAGAAGTGTCTCATTAGTATGCTAATGAATCACTAGTGCCAGGGGTTCCTAGATAACTTTAGGACAAGAGCTGGTCACTGGAAAGACCAAGGCATGTTTAGAAGGTTGGGGCTTCCCCCCAAGCCTCCAGGTAAGAGAAAGGGGCTAAAAATTAAGATGATCACCAATGGTCAATGATTTAATCAACCATGCCGATGTAATGAAGCTTCCACAAACCCCTGAAAGTCTAGGTTCTGAGAGCCTACAGATAGCTGAACACATGGGGGTGCCTGAAGGTTGGAGTGTCTAGAGCATGGAAATTCTGTATCCCTTCCCACATACCACGTCTGGCTGTTCATCTGCATCCTCTGTGATATCCTTTATAACACACCAGTAAATGTAAGTAAAGCCTTTCCCTGAGTTCTGTGAGTTGCTCTAACAAATAAATTGAACCCAGGAAAAGGGTCGTGGGAACCCCCGATTCTGTGATAGCCTTTATAACAAACCAATAAATGTAAGTAAAGCCTTTCCCTGAGTTCTGTGAGCTGCTCTAACAAATATATTGAACCCATGAAAAGGGTCATGGAAACCCGATTTGCTGGCCACAACCTATGATCACATCTGCATGGGTACATCCTTGCGAGACACCAAGTCCTCAACCTGTGATTTGAATTATCTTCAAGTAGACTGTGTAAAAATTAAATTGAATTAATGGACAGAATTGGTGTCTGCTACAGAACTGATTGCTTGCTTGGTGTGTGTGGAAAAACCCCACACATCTGATACCAGAAATACTGTGTTGAGTGACTGTAAGAGTAGGATGTTTTTTCTTTTGTTATATCTTCTCACATATAAATGGCATTATTTGTAATTAGCTTCTTTCAGGTAGTATATCTTCAGGACTCATCCATATTGTTGCATATATTAGTACAGTAGTCCTCCCTTACCTGTAAGGGACATATTCCAAGACTCCCAACAGACCCCTGAAACCACATACTGAACTCTATACTGTATTATGTTTTTTCTTACACATATATATTATAAATTAGGCCCAATAAGAGTTAACAGAAACTAATAATAAAATACAATAATATAACAATATGCTATAAGTCACAAGTGGCTCAGCGCCTTAGCTCAGTGGTTACGGCGCTGGCCCCATGCATAGGGGCTAGTGCGTTCGAAGCTGGCCAGTACCTGTTAAAACACTGACAACAATAACAAAAAAAAAAATAGCCAGGCATTGTGGCGAGCGCCTGTAATCCCAGCTACCTGGGAGGCTGAGACAAGAGAATCTCTTAAGCCCAAGAGTTGACAACATCCCTGTGTGAGCTATGATGCCCCGACACTCTACCCAGAATGACATAGTGAGACTCTCAAAAAAACATTAAAAAAAAAAAAAGATAAAACTCATGAGAAAGTGGCCTTCTTCCTTTTCTCAAAATATATTATACTGTACTCACCTATTTTCCTACTACAGTTGACAGCAGGTAACAGATGGGAGTGCCATAGTACTTCACTCCTTTTTATGGCAAAACAATACTCTATTGTATAGACATACCACACTTGGTTTATCCATTCATCAATTGATGGACATTTGGTTTGTTTCCTTGTTTTGGGTATTACAGATAATGCAACTATGAATGTTCATGCACAAATTTTTGTGCAGCTGTATGTTTTAAATTCCCCTGCATTTTTATCTAGGAGTGAAACTGTTGGGTCACATCGTAACTACTTAACTTTTTCAAGAACTGCTAAGTTATAGTCCTTGTATCTGAAAAATTTTACATTTCCTTCAGCCATCTATAATGGTTCTGCTTTCTCCATGTCCTCACTAACACTTGCTATTGTCATTTTTACAGGTTGTCATTCTAGTGGGTGTAAAGTGGTATCTCATTACGGTTTAGATCTAGATTTCCTTAGTGACTAATTATGTTGAACATATTCTCATTTGTTTACTGATCTTGATTTAAAGCTTTTCATCATTAAAGGTAACACTGGTTGAGTTTCTCTTATTTAAAATATGTGGAACCAGAAATGTCTCAGATTTTTCAGATTTTAAAATATTTGTATTATACTTAGATTGAGCATCCCTAAACCAAAATCCAACATGCTACAATAAGCATTTCCCTTCAAAGTCATTGCCAGTGCTCAAAAAGTTTCAGATTCTGGAGCACTATGGATTTTTGTATTTTGGGCATTTGACTTGTATTTAAAGTTGGAAAATGAAAGGGAAAAATTATTTAAGACATTAGGAGGAAAAAATATGAACAAAATACTTGCTTTAAGATGTTTGATAAAACTGATCAGCGATAAACTCAATTCTACAGATATACCTGTGATATAATGAACATCTCCACACAATATTCAAAGGTGAAATAAGGAACCAATCATCTACATATGTATTGGATAGTGGTTCTTTGTAATTTTATCTTCAACAGGCTTTTTCCTTCCTTTTTTCTTATTCTAACAGACTCCTCATTCTTGTAGCAAACCTGTGGTTTAAGTGAAGGTACCAACACTCCTCATCTCTACAAAAAATGCAGGGGAATTTAAAACATATGGCTGCACAAAAATTTGTGCATGAACATTCACAGCTGCATTATCCATTATACCCCAAACAAGGAAATAAACCAAATGTCCATTAATTGATGAATGGATAAACCAAGTGTGGTATGTCTATACAATAGAGTATTGTTTTGCCATAAAAAGGAATGAAGTACTATGACAACTTGGTAATTTGTACTGGCCAATCACAGAACCATATTACTCTATCCATGGTGACTAATTAAGGAATAAGCCTACAATCAAACCTTGTCCAATCAAGGTCCTTCCTAGACTTCTACTAGTACTCATCATAATTAATTCCACCTATAACCCTGGACTTAGCTGGTTATGAGAGCCAGATTCCTCTATTAGGCTTAAAGTAATTTGAGCTAGGTTTCTGTTCCCTAAAACATAACTACATAATATAAAAATCAGCTCTTTCAACCTAAAGCTATCAGACCTAACTTTCAATATCAACATTATTGGAAAAAAAACTTATATCCTTAAAGCCATCATTCTAAGGACAGCCAGAAAAACATTTAGGTTTCACACCTACTAAAGAACCAGGAGTGATGTAACCATTATTTGAAAATCTTAAAACAAATACTTTGTTTTTATACACCAGTAACATATCAAAGTGGCTAAAGAGGACCAGTGTACAGAGGTGGGACAGGTTAACAAACAGGATAGGGCCATTTGATACAATCAATCAGAGACCACAAGTCGTCTTTCAGGATACAACTACTAAATTAATTTATGTAACACCTACTTCAAGGAACCACAAAGGCACACCATAACTAAAGCAAGTACTAAGAGTACAGAGCATGTAAAGTTTTCATTAAAGAACAGGATCTGAGATAGAATATGATTCACTTTTTCTAATATTAGAAAATATGTATCACCAAATTAGGAAAACACTTTATCTTAGGATTCTGACTTTTCTCTTTGAGACAGTCTCACTCTGTTGCCCCTGGTAGAATGCCATGGCATCATAGCTCATAGCAACCTTAAACTCTTGGGCTTAAGCGATTCTCTTGCCTCAGTCTCTCAGGTAGGTGGGACTACAGGCGCCCACCACCACACCCAGTTATTTTTACCGGTATTTTAGAGGTGAGGTCTCACTCTGGCTCAGGCTGATCTCGAATTTGTGAGCTCAGGCAATCCACCCACCATGGCCTCCCCGATGTTAGCAGCCATTGTGCACAGCCCTAGGATTCTGACTTTTCTTAGTAAAAATGTAATAAAATTCCAGGTTTGCCAAAAATACATTATTAAAAATGTAATTATATTAAGTTTAATATAAATTAAATTTAGGGTAAAAATGTCAGGTGACCAAATTTTGTTCTAATAGTTTGGAAAAAAATTTTTAGCATTTTTAATAATCAAGCTAATGTTATTACCAGCAAATGTCAATGAACTTAGATCATTTTCATTATTGGTACTAAGTAGCATGAATTAGATAGAGCTGCTTTCTGGCCAAATTTACAGTTTTGTGGGAAAACAGTTACAAAACCTACTTACAACACCGAATTAGAGAAATGTAGTCAGAAAC
Source organism: Loris lydekkerianus (assembly GCA_963574355.1). Taxonomy (NCBI): domain Eukaryota; kingdom Metazoa; phylum Chordata; class Mammalia; order Primates; family Lorisidae; genus Loris; species Loris lydekkerianus. The sequence goes on from CAUYPK010012715.1 coordinate 18,331, forward strand.
TAGTAAGGTTGTGGTAACTGGGTTGAAGTATGTGGGAAAAGGGAAGCTTTCAACAGACTCTTAATAAGGGGGATAGAAAGCCTCCGCCAATTTGTGTGATGTGGCACACAGCGGTACAAAAGGAATTGCAAGCGAAATGTTATTCTGACATGGATCACAAGGGTTTACTTGGATATAATGTTATGAGGTAAGTTGGATGAAATAGTTAAGAGCCTCCATTCACTCTGATGCGAGGCACCATTAAGCATTTTAATGGCTTAGAAAGATTTAAGTTAACTTGCATGATTATTAAATTGAGGAACCAGAATTCAAACCTAGATCTAAGTGACTACATGGCCCATGTTCTTTTAACTCCTATTCTATAAAGCCTTTTAAGAGCCTATATTAATTAAAAGTGCCAGCAATCTGTAACACAAGCTATGATAATAAATTAAGACAGTGGTTCTCAAAGTTTGGTTCACAGACCCCTGTGTAGGCCCTGAGACTTTCATAGAGAGTCCACGGGAAAACTATTTTCCTAATACAATAAATAATACTTTTTTATTGTATTAACATGTGAATTAATACCACAGGGGTAAGATTACTGCAATTTACCAAAAATTAAGGCAATGGTATCAAGCTGTAAATAGTAATCATTGTATTACACAGCTAAAGAACAAAAAGCCAGTTCGCTTAAGAATATCCTTGATGAACAGTAAAAACTGATTGATTTTATTAGATATAAGCCTTTACTTTCCAGTTGTGTTATAAAATGGGGATTACACAAAAACCAATTCTATATTATGCTGACTTCTACAACAGAATGACTATCTCCTGGAAAAAGTACTTATGCAATTTAGCTGAGAATTGAACTAGCCATTTTTTTCATGGAATACCACTTTTACTTTAAAGAACGACTGACAGACAAATTATGGTTATTCAGACTCAGTGTCTGGCAGATGTTTTCACAAAAATGAGCAAAGTGGGCCTATGGCTTCAAGGAAAACAATTTATAGCATTTATTGTTAATGACAAAATTTGAGCCTTCAAGTGAAAATTAGAATTTTAGAAAACTTGCATCCACCACTGTAAGCTTGCTAGATTCCCAGTACTTAGAGGACTTTTTTCTGAACAGCGTGATAATATTAATTGTGAATTATTTTTCATTGTCTAATAAAATGTGTCAGCATTTGGAAGATCTGCATAACACAGTGACATAATGTTTTCCAAGACATGACATTATAAAATCAGGCATGGATAAAAGATACATTTGAAGTGCAAGACAGAAAAAGAACAAGGGATTTTAATGTAACAGTGTAAGAAAAGTTCCCTGATTTTTCCAAAAGCAAACTATGCAACCAAAGTGTATGACACCCCCCCCCCAAAAAAAAAAACAATACACATATACTGGGGGGGAAAAAAAAAGACAACTCTGCGCCGGTAGCACAGTGGTTACGGCACCAGCCACATACATGGAGGCTGGTGGGTTCCAACCTGGCCCGGGCCAGCTAAACAACAATGACAATTGCAACAAAAAATAGCTGGACGTTGTGGGAGGCGTCTGTAGTCCCAGCTACTTGGGAGGCTGAGGGAAGACAATCACTTAAGCCCAGGAGTTTGAGGTTGTGTGATGCTACAGCACTCTACTGAGGGCGACATAGTGGGACGCTGTCTTGGAAAAAAAAAAAAGACAAAAAAAGCTCCTTGATGTCGCTCCAGATTCTACATTGCAACTAATCTTTAAAAAAACTACCATTTGTGGAATTATGCTGTAGTATCAAAAAGTAATCTCCGTGATTATCCTGAAAAGGCTATTAGAACACCCCCTCTTTTAACTGCCTCTCCTATCCGTGTGAAGGTGGATATTCTTCATACACTTCAACCAAACAGTGTATCAGAAAAGACTGAATTCAGAAATAGATATGAGAATTCAGCTGCCTTCTCTTAAGTCAAACCTTAAAGAGTCTTAAAAAAAAAAAAAAAGGTTAAACAGGGCCACTCTTCTCATTAAATATTTTTGGGTTTGCAAAATAAATTTTATTTTTCATTAAAATTTTTATATTTGTGTAAAATGCCTTCATTTTCATATGAAAAATATTTTTTAGGTGCTTACTTTTAACTTTTGAAGTGGTAAATATTGATACACACCCAAAACCAAAAAGCTGTCTGAGGGTCTTTAACTTTTAACAGTGTAAATGGGTCTTTAGCCCCAAACCCTTGAAAATATCACAACTAAGGGCATTACAAATGCATATAATATTGTAATTACTTTGAAGATGACCATATAACAATTGTTCTCATATTAACCACAGAAACAGTGAGTCTCTTCAATCCTGTCTTTCAACATACCTAAATGGAAAGCACAGAAAATGGATTGTTTTCTGTAGTGTTCAAAGTCCACACATGATATACAATTTCCAAAAATCAATTCTGGGAGAAAATAAAAACTCTTACCTAAATACTTTTTTTTTTGGAGACAGAGCCTCAAGCTGTCAACCTGGGTACAGTGCCGTGGCATCACAGCTCACAGCAACCTCCAAACTTCTGGGCTCAAATGATTCTCCTGCCTCCGCCTCCCAAATAGCTGGGACACGATGCCCGGCTATTTTTTGGTTGTAGCTGTCATTGTTGTTTGGTGGGCCAGGGATGGATTCGAACCCGCCAGCTCAGTATGTGGCTGGCGCCTTAGCTGCTTGAGCAACAGGCACCAAGCCCTAAATACTTTTTATACCTCATAAACTTTCACATAAAATCTTTTAATCAAATTTGAGACCTGCATTACAGCTGAAAAAAGTCAATGGGAAAAAGTGTGGTATAGGACAAAAAATAGACTACTTTGACACACAAATTAAAACCATTCCCTTGAATATTATCCTAAATCAGAAGCACAAGAGTTTTTAATTCCTTAAAAGGAAGTCAATAATTTCTACTTACAAGATTGAGAGAAATAAGAATTCAGTTAAAAGCATATATACTAGGTCCTCAAAAAGTTCCCTCCAATTACACTCCTCTCCTCTGTTCTAAAACTAAACCAGGAGTACCAGAATCAGCAATCAAGGTTAAATTTGATGGCATACTCTCATTTCATTATTACAGGCCTCAAGTAGAAGAAATGCTACTCCAGAAAACATTTTAAAATAGTTTAAGGACTATCAGGTATTAGGAGTTAATCTTTAAAAACTATTATGCATTTTTTCAAAAGTAGTTTAATTTCTTTTAAATCTGTATCACTCCTACAATACTTCACAATCTTGTATACTTATTTGACATACTAGTGACTGAAAAGCAAGGCTATCTTGATATTTCTAAAAAAATTACAAATGAAGCAATTCTGAAATCTGCTACCTTGCAAACCAGGAAAAGATGGCAGGAAGCACAAAAATGTCAATTTAATTCCTAACTATATTTCTATCAGGTATCTTATATTGTCACATGCTTGGATTATTAAATGAAAAATTAGACAGTAGTTATTTTAAGTATAGTAAATATGTTCCAAGATTTGTGATGAGAGAGGTCAGTCTCTAAAAGTTAACAAGACTTAATAGTTTAACAATGCTTTTCCTTCTGCACATTTTAACGTATTACCAAGGCTATTTCAAAACAACACAACAGCTGATTGACTTATTAAACTCTTGCCAACCACAACTTTTTAAATAAAGTTCAAGCTGACTTCCCATTATATGTTGGGTGGACAATCTCAAGTTTCTAATTATGAAGCATTTTAACATTCTTTCATATTTAGGGTAAGATGTTTTCTCGAAATTATGTTTTTATAAGATATAATTATTTTTCTAACATACTTTATACTCTATTTGACCCTGGACATTCTCAGAATTTCCACAAAACTATGTAGGTTTATTATAAAGTCTATAGGAGAATTCCCGTCTACTTTAAAAACAAATTAGATGAGTATAATTTGCTTTATCCTGGCAAATTTTTTTATTTGAAGTTTGGTTACTATCCATTTCCTGTGTTGCTTGTGTACCCTCTATGTATGGTTACTATTCTCAACTAATACTGGAAATCTACCACACCAAAGGGAAGAAGTCAAGCTGTGGTGTGTATCATCAACAGTTCCTGAAAATCATTTTAAATGGACATTCACATATATGCCTTATTTGATGCTTTTTGTCTTTCCAGAAAGTTAGCATAACCATATTTTGGAGAAGCCAGATTGGTAGACTAAAAGGTAGGAACAAATATCAGATTGAAAGCTAAGGGTAAGTTTCAACTCTAAAACTTAGAAATTTTAACTTTAAAAGGGTCATTAACTCCTTGTGCCCAAACTACCCTTCAATAAGCAACTACGTATCTCTGTATTAAAACCTTCGAATATAAGTTCAATTATACATACACATAAAGAAAAGAGTCAAGTGCAAATATGGGAGGAAAACACTTCAATTACACTGGATCCTATTAAATCCCCACCCTCCCCCTAAACAGAAAAGCTGAAGGTGATAAAATGCTCAGAGCACTGGCAGGCATCTTCCTAACATTAACCTATTAATCTTTACAACACTCAGGAAGCAGATGTTAAGTACCTCTAGTTTTACTGATAAAAGAACCATAAGACGAAGTGATTTTCCCCAAGGTCACATAACAAAGTTAGAGACTAGATTAAACTAAACTCTAGGTCTAGTACTTTGTACTCTTCATCATTTCTAATCAAACTGTTAGATAAAACAAACAAAAAGCTACCATGATGTCATTCTATAGAAGTGATTTTCAACTGGTGTGCTTTAAGAGGATTTTAGGTGTGTCTCAAATATTTTTAAAAACCATTAATTAAATTATTTTTGAAAGAACTTCAAAGTACAGTAAGTATATTATTTTCTTTTACTCTTTTTTTGATCACCATAACTTAAGTGTGTCATGGAAGTTTAACTACAGATTCAAGTGTGCTGTGAGATTAAAAAAAGGTTGAAAAACACTGCTCTAAAAGCTCTACTCTATATATGCACTGCCCAATAAGGTAGCCACTAGCCACACATGACTATTAAGCACCTGAAATACAGCTAAATAAAGATATGCTCTAACTATAAAATATAAACTGGATTTTGAAACCAGTATGAAAGAAATAATAATAAATCTCACTAATTTTTAAATACGTAGATGTTGCAATGGGATTTTGATACAGTGGATTAAAAAAATTTTTTTGGACAACACTGGTCTGTATTTCTTCGCAAAAGACCTCCCAATGAAACAGATGTCACCAAAAAGCAATTATTTTTTCTTAGAATTTTTGTGTACACTATGTGCATAACACAACATAGTAACCACATCTTGGAAGGGGATAAAATGAGCATTAAGTGTTTTGAGAAATATAGGCATATATTTAATTAACAAATATACAAAATACACCATTACAGTGTTCTCCAAGGATAATCAAAGATATTCCTATGTCATTAGGAGTATATGTTACTCTGAGTAAGTCACAGAATAAAGTATGACTTTTCCATTAATCTTATACCACTTCCTTAGGTGGAAACTGAAAATAGGCTCAGTACCCATGCTTAGTGTTTAGGACGCTGGCCACATACACTGGGGCTAGCAGGTTCGAACCCGGCCCAGGCCTGCTAAAACAACAATGACAACTACAACAAAAAAATAGCCGGACATTGTGGCAGGTGCCTGTAGTCTCAGCTACTTGGAAGGCTTAAGTAAGAGAATCACTTGAGCCCAAGAGTTTGAGATTGCTGCGAGCTGTGACGCCACAGCACTGTACCAAGGGTGACACAGTGAGACTCAAAAAAAGAAAAAAAACAACAAAAAAAAAAGAAAAGTGAAAATATTCCTGGGTGGCACCTGTGTCTTAGTGGGTAGGGCGCCGGCCCCACATACCGAGGGTATCAGGTTCAAACCCAGCCCCAGCCAAACTGCAACAAAAAATAGCAGTGCGCTGTGGTGGGCACCTGTGGTCCCAGCTACTCGGGAGACTAAGGCAAGAGAATCGCCTAAGCCCAAGAGTTGGAGGTTGCTGTGAGCTGTGACGCCACTGCACTCTACAGAGGGCAATAAAGTGAAACTATCTCTAAAAAAAAAAAAAAGTGAACATATTCCTATTCCTAATATATAAAGGGATATTAAAGTCAACAGAGGATGCCCATAAAGCACTGTGAACTTCTCATAAAACAAAACCAAAGAAATAAACTACCTGTCTATATACAAGTTTTTTTTTTTTAAGTCACATATCATAATGTGGTATTCTTCTAATACAGACCCAACACTTGATCTGATTTTGACTAAAATGGTAGAGATAGACAGTAAGGGGAAATAGCAATTATAAAAATAAGCATAACTTCGTAAAATAATCCGTCAATTCCACAAAAGTTTACACATAAAGTTTTCATATGACCCAGCAATTTCGCTTTTAGGTATACAGCCAAGAGAAATGAAAACACACATCCACACAAAAAAGCACACATGAATGTTCATTGCGGGGGCATTTTGAGTAATAGCTAAAAAGTGGAAACAATGCAAACACCAATCAACTGATGAATGGATAAACAAAATGTGGCATAACCATAAACTGGAATTGAACCCTAAGAAAAAGTGAAGCACTGATATATTCTTGTTACAACATAAATGAACCTTGAAAACATTACTTGAAAAAAGTCAGTCACAAAATACCATAAATTGTATATTTCCATTTATAGGAAATATACAGAGTAGACAAATCTAAAAAGATGAAGTAGTTGTCTGGGCTGGGGTAGTTGAGAAATGGAAAGTGATTGTGTATGAGTACAGGTTTCTTTTCATGGTAGTGAAAATGTTCAAAGATCGATTGAGATGATGGCTATACAACTACATGAATACACTTCAAGCCACTATAAATGGATGATTTGTATGGTATGTAAATTACATCTTCATGAAGTTGGTAGAAAAATGAAGCCAGAAATGTGGAGCGGGGTGAGGCAACATGGATTTGTCAAGCACCTAACTGCTATTTTCTGGACTTTGTTACTTTGTGGTATTCATTAGTTTTTAAGTTGTGTGATTTTTATCATTCTAATATTCATAGTAGTAAAAAAAAAATCCATCTATATTGTTGCACAAATAGGTAAATTTATTGAAAATCATAAACTGTACATTTAAAAGGTTGGTTTCTATGGCATATGAATTATCTCAATAAAGATGTTTAATCTTTGTATTAAAAAAAGAATCGGAAGAATAACTCATCTCAGATTAACCCTAAAACAATCACATAACTAAAACACTCCCAGTCTTAACAGTCTCTCAAACTATGAAATCCATTAAGACATCACAAGGAGCTTTGTGAAAAAGCCCCAAAAAACTCAGTCAAGCAAATGTTCATTTCAGAAACACACAATGGGAATTTGAAGATTCTATTACAAAAATGTACAAAGGACATAAAAAATACTACTTGATTATCTTCTCTTAAAAGTTAAACTCCTGATTCAGATGCAGAATGGAGAATTAAACTTATTTACCTAAACTCTTAAAAACCGAGGAGTAAAAGTATTCTATCAGAAGTCTCAGTGGCACGTGTGTGAGTATGTGAGTGTAACACATACACTATCTAGACTGAGAACTTGGGGAGCAGCTGAGTCTCAGACGGCGAAGCCTTTTTTTTTCCTTTTTAAATAAGAAAACGTTATGGTGCCATTCCAAAGCCCACCCCATCCCCCACAACCACCACCAGCAGGTGGAGGGAAAGGATACTGTAGATTAGAGGATGACAGCTTTGTATAACCCTTTGGACTTTATATGTAAGAACGCAGCTGGTGGTCTCCTCTCAGGAGGGGGAAAGAGATTTGTGGACAAGCTGAAATAAGGGGTATCCTTTGCCTGGAAGAGGGCATACCATGGGCTACATCTTCAATCAGTTATATCCCGAGTGAAACACAGGCCGCTGGAAGGCACTGTTAGCATCACCAGGATGGCCTCTCACGCCGGGGTGTGTGTTTTTCAACCGAGAAGTTGACTCCTGTAGTTTGGATATTGGGGGGAAGGCAGGGATAAAAGCGGGAGTCGGGAAGACCAGAAAATATATCTTTATGTGCAGACGCCTCTGGCCCCGCGGAGGAAGTTCCGTGCCCCAGTCGGTCGCCACACGGTCGCACCCCAGCCCCCATCGCCCTCCATCCCGCGGTGCGAGACGTCGGTGCCCGAGCGAGAGCCGTAATCTCCGCCGCCGGCGGGCAGGGGGCCGGGCCGGGCCGGGCCGGGCCGGGGCAGAGCCGGCCGCACACGCACGCCTCCTCCGCGCTCGCCGCGCCCGGCCTCCCCGCCGCGCGGCCCAGCCCCTCGCACCCGCGCCGGGCCGGCTCCGCTGGGCAGGCCTAGGCCGCGCCGGCCGTCCCCGGGCACCTCGCTCCCTGGCGGAGGCGGAGGAGGCCCGACACAAACTTCCCGGCGCGTTAGCACCGGCGTCACGGGCCGGCCGGCCCCAGCGCCATTCCCCCGGGCCGGCGGCCGCTCCCGCCCCTACTCCGCACACTCAGCGTCCCGGCGGAGACCGGCCCGAGGCCCACAGCCCCCACCGCTCCGGCGCCCCTGACTTTACCTCCAAGTCGCGGCCTTTGTTCTTGAAATTCTTGAGCCGTTGGTTGTCCAGTTTCTCGTTGTCCGCCATGGCCGGGCCGGTGACTCCTTCCCCCGCCCGGGCCCCGCGGGATCCGCCCCAACCACCGCGCCGCACCGACACTCCCAGGAACCGGGCCGCCGCCTCAGCTGCTATGCCCGCCGCGCCGCCGCTTCCTTCCTCCTCTCACTTGCCTCCGCCTCGGCGTTCTCCTCCTTTCCCCGCCCGCCCTCTCGCTTTCACCCCGGCGCGACTGCAGCTCCAGCAAAGACAACTGCGGGGCCGGGCGGCGGCAACGGCGGCGGAATGTGCTGCCGGCTGAGAGGGGGAGGCAGCCTCGATCTGAGGGCCCGGGCGTCGCGGCCACGCCCATCGCCGACAGTCCACATCGCCGATTGGCTCATTGGGCTCCGGCGCGTTTAACCAATCAGAAGGGGCGATGGAGAGAGGGGGCGGAAGAGCGAACGGAAAGGGGAAGCAAGCGACGCAGGGAGGAGTGGCCTGGGGGCCGGGAGGGGTGGGGAGGCGAGGCTTGCAGCGGCGGCAGGCCGGGAGGGACCACGTGCCTCCGGAGAGAGGGGGAGGAAGCGAAAGCAAAGTAGACCTGGGGGAGGGTGGAGAGGGGAAGGAGGGGCCGGGCGAGTTGGTTTGCTCCGGTTGTCAGGGCAGCCGCAGACATCGGGGTCCAGGGTGGAATATGAGTTAAAGTAACGTCCTTTTCTCCGCAGTGCGTCCTCTATTTGAGGGTATTCCTTGCACGCTCCGCTCATTAGCAGGTAGTAGAGCTGAGCCTCGGCTCTATCCCAGGTCGAGAACCCCTTGGTGCAACGCCCCGCAGACAGGGGGGGTTCCTGCTGTCTGAGGGCCGGGTCTGGGGACCAGGACTGACGGGGTTGATGTTGGTTCCGGAGGCGCAGCAGAGAGCGAGAGGGACAGTGAGAGGAAAAGGAAAGGGGATCATTAAACAAACCAGATTCATCCTTTCTGACAGAGTCCCGCAACAGTTAGGAACTTAGGAATTGATGATGATCTGGGATGACACCACTTCCTAGGTATTTCGTCTTAGAAAGTTAAAGAAGCTACTTAACCAGAAAGCATTAGCTGCTGGAGGGTTGGACCATGGCATCGGACCCAGAATGTAATATTGTAACTCTTTTAAGAAAGGAATTCCAAGGATACCATCTTTACCAGGAACATCAGCAGCAGAGGCAGACATAAGACAGAAAAGAACATGTTCAAAATTTTCAGAAAACAGCACGAGGAAATTATTTTTAAATGTATTTAAATAACAGCCAACGTGCAGTGATATGTGAAGTAGAAACTTGGGTGGGGTTCAAGGAATAAAGGCATTGAGTGTGTTGGTAGGGGGAAGAAACCATGACACTCCAGGAACTTGCTACGTGTGTGTGTGTATAATTGTTTTTAGTAGACTAACATGCAAAAATAAACGTTTGAAATGCAAATATTTCTTAGGAAGCACTTAGGAAGTCAAAAGAGGGGGAATTTTTTTTTTTTACATTTAAAAAGAAGTCAATGGGTTTAGCCCACATAAATGACTGAGTTTCCTTTGGAGGAGAGGGAATTAAGAGAGTTGGAGTACTTTCGCAGTCATGTGGAGAGAATGTTATAATAGGTAAAAAATTAGAGGCAGAGTAATACCTTTAACGTCCTCAGTACTTTGTATATTTTCAGCTGCACTATAGCAAACAAAAGCTGTGCTTGAAAATAACAAGTTAACTTGAATGTAAATTCAATGCCGATCTTTAAATATGAATGATGTTTGTTATAAATTGTTATTCCCCTAAGACTGATTTAATTGAAGTAACATTGCATTTGTGTGCTAGAGCACTGATGTTTTTCTTTTCTTTTCTTTCTTTTTTTTTTTTTTTTTTTTTTTTTTTTAGACAGAGCCTCAAGCTATCGCCCTGGGTAGAGTACAGTGCCATCACAGTTCACAGCAACCTCAAACTCCTGGGCTCAAGCGATTCTCCTGCCTCTGCCTCCCAAGTAGCTGGTACTACAGGCGTCAGCCACAACACCCATCTATTTTATTGTTGTTTGGCCATGCGGGCTGGATTCGAGCCTGCTAGCTCAGGTGCATGTGGCTGGCGCCTTAGTTTCTTGAACAGGCACTGAGTCAGCACTGATGTTTTTCAAAATGAATTTAGGTTAAGAAAATTCATTTGAAAAGCTGGAGTATGTGTATATTTTCCACCATCATGAATTGTTTCATAAGTAGGGTACAAGAAAACAAATTACTGGTGAGTACTCCCTGTATGATTAGAAGTTATCCTCTCAACATGCATGTTTAGATGAATATTTTGGACTTTTTGGAGTAAATATTATGGAAGGTTTCATGATGAAGGGTATAGAATTGTCTACTGTTATATGTCTTTATAGCTCCCAGCTACAACTGGTTGTTTCTGATGTTTAAACAGCAACCCAATGTTTTCTCTGTAGAATACTCCTAAAAAATGAGAGAGATGCAATGCAAATAGTAAACAGCACCAACTTGAAATTTTATTTTATTTTATTTATCATCTGACTACAGTCTGTCTTTTTCTCTAGACAATAAGCTCTCTGAGGTCAAGGACCTTGTGCATATTTTTCGTAGTTCACTATCACATACCCAGTAGCACTTGGGATACAGTGCATACTCTGTGCCTATTTGTCAAAAACAAGACCTGAATCAAGCTTTATTGAATGTGCATCCCTGAAGTTCGAAACAAGCTAACCCTTCTTGACAAAAATGTGCATTAAGTTATAATTGCCTCTAAATTACACTGAGTTCCTTCTGTGAATTCTTGATTTGATGTCATGCTCATTCCAGGGTTAAAGTTTAGGGAATAAATCAAGATATATATTTCAGGTAAAAAAAAAAAAAAAAAACTACATTTTTAAAAGTAGTTGTGATACACTTTGTTAAGACAAGGAATATCTCTAATTACAATTCTTAGGTAGTCTCTTTCTTGGCCTAAATTTTTCACTTAAAATTGTCACTACTCGTTTGAGAACAAGTTTGTATTTTTAGTGTCTATACTTTAGTTTTTCCCCAAGTAAAATACAATACACAATTTTTTACAGGAAACAAAGTTCTTCAGAGAGGTTGTAATACCTCTAAGTGCAGATTGGCAACAAAATTGGCAAGCGATGATACATCTAGCTCTGGGTAGGAGGTTTTAGAAATTTAATTTACTGAACTAAGAAAGTAGTAAAATGCAGACTCATTAGTTCCATGTCAACATTATTTTAGTTTGGGCTGCTATAAGAAATTAACCATACACTGGGTGGCTTAAACAACAAATATTTACTTCTCACAGTTCTGGAGGATATGAAGTCCAATATCAAGGCTGATTTGGTATCTGGTGAGGGCTCACTTCCTGGTTTGAATATAGCTGTCTTCTCTTTATATCCTTCTGTGTTGGAGAACAACCAGAGAGCAAGCTTTGTCTTTCATATGAGGGCACTAATACCATTCATGAAGGCTATACCCTCATGACCTCATTACCTCTTCATCACAGTGGGGGGTAGAATTTCAGCATGAATTTTTTTGAGAGTACACAAACATTCAGTCTACCGCAAAAAGACTATGTAACAAAGACGCTTTTTGTGTATATGAAGCATAGTTACAACCAAATACTACAAAGCTTGTTTTGTGTATGCACATATAAGATCTGTTTTCAGGGCTCAGGGCCTGTAGCTCAAGCAACTAAGGCGCCATCCACATGCCCTGGAGCTAGTGGGTTCGAATCCAGCCCGGGCCACCAAACAACAATGACAACCACAACTAAAAAGAAGCCGGATGTTGTGGTGGACGCTTGTAATCCCAGCTACTTAGGAGGCTGAGGCAAGAGAATCCCTTAAGCCCAAGAGTTTGAGGTTACTGCAAGCTGTGACACTACAGCACTCTACCCAGGGCAATAGCTTTGAGGCTGTCTCAAAAAAAAAATCTGTTTTCAAATTGGCTATTCGATGTTAGGTAATATAATCTCTTGACTTGGAATTACCTTTGGCACAGGGAAATTCTAAAATATTATGGAGATACTTGCTGTTAATATTTCATGAGTCACTCCCTAAAGAAAGACACTTTCTCTGTTCTATTACAGAGATTTGTGAGGGGATTTGTGAAGACTTAACAAGGATTTTAATTGATCAAATGTAATCTCAAAAAGAATTATAATTGTTAATTATTTAATTTAACCAGTTTAAACTATTCTCATACATATGTTTAATTAAAGAGTATAGCATCTCTTTTTAATCTATAATATGAATTTTATGGTTTCTGTTACTGTTTGGGGACTGCCTTAGATTACATGTAATTTCTTGATCGTAGTTGTTATTGTTTGGCAGGTCTGGACCAGATTTGAACCTGCCAGCTCTGGTATTTATCGCTGGCGCCTTAACCACTTGAGCTATAGGTACCACCCAAATTCTTGGAGTTGATTTCTAGAGTAAAATACTGGATAGTATTGGCTGAAAACTGAAAAAAATTAAGATGTTGCCAAATCTTACTAAAATATAATTTGTTTTTGTTACAGTTGAGTTGGTTCTTTTTTAAATAGAAAAACATTGAACCTTTGGTAATATACCTTTATTTTTCTCTGGAAAACAAAATTGATCAGGTATTGGAGGACTTTATTCCTTTTTATTGCCAGACATTTCTGGCTTATAACTCAGGAAGCCTGTAGAAAACTACTTCTGTATTTTAACTGAAGTCCCTGAATAGTAAGAGATGATGAATTGATATTAATTTAATTGAGAGAGATGAATCATCTAGTTTTTTTCATCTTAGGTTTTTTTTAACTTATTTTTGACTATTTAATTGGAGAAAAACAGAATTACCGTATATATTCGAGTATAAGCCGAACTCAGCTTATACTCGGGTAATACAGGTTATTTGATTAGGGTGCATGGGCATCTAATCAAATGCCCGTAGTGTCCAGTCGTCTTCTGCCGTCTGCTTGAGGGGGCGGTGCTTCAGCTCAGTCCACAAGTCGTGGCTGAGCTGAAGAGGTAGGCAGCTGAACTGAACTATATTCCACTGAACTATTTAACCCACAATATTTAATGGCACATTTAATTAAGTGAAAACCCCATGTAAGGCAGTAAAGTCTTGTAAATAAATGGGTATATATTTTTATTTTTGAAATTTACCAGTGGCTGCTGCATTTTCCACCTTGGCTTATACTCGAGTCACTAAGTTTTCCCAGTTTTTAGGGTAAA
>CAUYPK010012716.1:0-12350 GCA_963574355.1 Loris lydekkerianus
TGTTCTTTTCTTGCTAATAAATTTGAGTTCTCTGTGGATTCTGGTTATTAGACCTTTATCGGAGGTATAACCTGCAAATATTTTCTCTCATTCTGAGGGCTGTCTGCTTGCTTTACTCACTATGTTCTTGGCTGTGCAGAAGCTTTGAAAGAACATTTATAGAAAAGAAATATACATAATAAATACACTAAAAATATTTAAACAGGTCAGTCACAGTGGTTCATGCCTATAATTCCAGCACTTTGGGAGGCCAAGGCAGGAGTATCCTTTGAGCTTAGGAGTTCAAAACCAGACTGAGCAAAGTGAGACCCCGTCTCTACAAAAAAAAAATAGAAAAAATTAGCTAGGCATTGTGGCAGGGGCCTATAGCCCCAGCTGCTCAGGAGGCAAGGGCAGGAGGATCACTTGAACCCAGGAGTTTGAGGTTGTGTGAGCTAGGCTGATGCCACAGCACTCTAGTGAAGGCAACAGAATAAAACCCTGTCTCAAAAAAAAAATAAATAAAAATTGTATTCTTATAATACTAGGAGCAAATAAGTGAAAGTGAACTTTAAAAAAAAATACCATTTATAATAGAACCAAAAACTTTAAATTACTTAAGAATAAATCTGATCAAAAACATCCACAACCTCTACACTGAAAACAATGAAATATTGCTGAGCAAAATTAAGCAATTCATAAAATAAAAACAAAGTTAAAGGACTTCTACTGCCTTATTTCAAGACTTACCATATAGGCACATTAATCAAAATAGTTTGTACAAAACAGAACAGTGGATTCAGAAACAGACCTACCTTTATTTGTCAACTGATTTCTGACAAAAACACAAAGGCAATCTAATGGGAAAAGGAAAGTCGTTTTTAATAAATAGTGCTGGATTGACTTAGAGATTCTTGTAGGAGAAAAAAAATTGAATCTGACCTGACACCACTGTACATAAAAATTAACTCATTATGTACCACAATCCTAAGTGTAAAAATCTAAAACTAAAACTTAAAATGTGGGCCTGTAGCTCAGTGGATAAGGTGCTGGCCACATACAGCAAGGCTGGTGGGTTTGAACGCAGCCCCAGCCAGCTAAAACAATAATGACAACTGCAACAAAAATAATAGCCAGGTATTGTGGTAAGCGCCAGTAGTCCCAGCTACTTGGGAGGCTGAGGCAAGAGAATCACTTAAGCCCAAGAATTTGAGGTTGCTGTGAGCATTGATCCACAGCACTCTAACCAGGGCGACAGCCTGAGACTCTGTCCCAAAAAAAAAAAAAAATTTTAAAAGTTAAACATATGTCCACAATACAACACAACCATTCCACTCATTTACTCACAACAAACAAAAACATCCATCTACACAAAGACTTACAGTAAACTTCACAGCAGCTCTTACATAATAGCTAACAACTGGAAACAAGCCACATGTCCATTAACTGGTAACAGAAAAACTGTGGTATAGCTATACAATGAAACATAGCAACAAAGAGGAATAAACTATTGATACATACAACATAGATGAATCACAAATAATTCAGCTGAGTGAAAGAAGCCAAGCAAAAGATTACGTACTACATGGCACTACATAAAATTATAGCAAAAGCAAACCAATTACTGATGAGACAAAGCAAATCAGTTGTTGTCTAGGGACGGGGGTGGAGGGAAGAATGAATTACAAAAAGGTACAAGGAAATTACCAGAAATGACAGAAATATTTATCTAGTTGTGATGGTTTCATGAATGTGTAAATATATCAAAACAGATTAAATTAAAAGTGTATGTACTTTAAATATGTGTTATACCTTAATAAAGTTGAAAAAGAAAAGTCAGTAATACACACCCTACTTTTAGAAATTGATCTTATATGTAGTACTCAACATATATACAAAAATATGCATGTATATTAGAAAACTATTAACAAACACCTGAAAGCAACCAAAATTCCATTAACATATAACAGCTTAAATAATTAAGGTATTTTCAAAAGATGGAATACTCTACAGTCATAAAAAATGATGTAGATATTATGCTCTAACGTGAGAAATCATACCAGATATACTTTTATGTGAGTAAGCTAAATTGCAGATAAATTCACACAGCACAATCCCCTGTCTTTAATCTAAAAAAAAGAAATTGCATATACACAGAAATTGCTATCTGTAATTACATCTGTTTGACCAGTACCTTCAATGTGCTTAAAATTCTCTATTACAAAAAATTTATAATATTTGAGAAAGAAACATTACATAGCACTTAAGATTTACACTACTGCTATTAACAATAATCATAGCATGTATCCTAAATATAAGCTGCTATGTTGCCAGGCACAACCTTGTACAAGCTGCCATTTATTTAATCTTCATAACAAGCCTGTAAAGTAGGTAGTATTTTTATCACTTTTTTTTCTTTTTTTTTTTTTTGAGACAGAGCCTCAAACTGTCGCCCTGGGTAGAATGCCGTAGCATCAATGCTCACAGCAACCTCCAACTCCTTGGCTCAAGCGATTCTCCTGCCTCCACCTTCCAAGTAGCTGGGACTACAGGCACCCGCCACAACACCCAGCTATTTTTTGGTTGCAGCCGTCATTGTTGTTTGGCGGCCCGGGCTGGATTCGAACCCGCCAGCTCAGGTGTATGTGGCTGGTGCCTTAGCCGCTTCAGCCATAGGAGCCGAGCCACTTTTTTTTTATTTTTTTTGCAGTTTATGGCCGGGGCTGGGTTTGAACCTGCCACCTCTGGCATATGGGGCCAGTACCCTACTCCTTAGAGCCATAGGCGCCGCCCCTTATCACTATTTAAGAGATTTAGGAATCTCCCATGCTCAGTGGTTATGGCGCCAGCCACATACACTAGAGCTGGCAGGTTTAAGCCTGGCCTGGGCCTGCTAAACAACAAGTACAATAAAAAAATAATAATAACCAGGCGTTGTGGTGGGCTTTTGCAGTCCCAGCTACTTGGAAGGATGAGGCAAGATAATCACTTAAGCCCAAGAGTTTGAAATTGCTGTGAGCTGTAACGCATGACACTCTACTGAGGACGACATAGTGAGACTCAAAAAAAAAAAAAAAAAAAAAAACAGAAAGATTTAGGAATCTGATGTTTGGAAAGGTTTTCTGAAAGTCCCACAGCCAGTCAGCAGTAGCACAGAATTTTACTCAAGCTTTGTTGATTCTTTAACCACTATACTAAATGTCTCTCTCTGTAAACATAATCCAGAAACCAAAAACCCATAAAATAAGGCTGGGTGTGGTAGCTCATGCCTGTAATCCCAGTACTTTGGGAGGCCAAGGCAAAAGGATCTCTTGAGGCCAGAAATTCAAGACCAGCCTGAGTAAGAGCAAGACCCCATCTCTACAATAAGAGAAAAATTAGCCAGGAGTGGCGAGGAAATCCTATAATCCCAGCTACTCAGAAAGCTGAAGCAGAGGATCCCTTAAGCCCAGGAGCTTGAGGTAGCAGTGAGCTATGATGCCCAAGGTACACTCTAGCCTGGGTGACAGAATGAGACCCTGTCTCAAAAGAAAAAGGTAAAAAAAAAAAAAAAAAAAAAAAAAACAGCAATTGAGGATACATACACAATATAATCAAGAAGTACAGGTTCTACCTTTTGGTAGGGGAAAAAAACTGGTATTTAGATACACATATAAATGTCCTCTGTGAGGTATTTATTAATCAACTTTGGCCATATGTTTTCAACCATTTCTAATACGTTACATACTAACTTCCGGGTATAATATATAAGTTTTACTTTGTATTCCAATTCCAAATCATATAAATCCAAAATACATAATACAAACAAAAGACACAATATATTTCTCAAAGAGAAATTACAAGCATTAAACTTAGACTGTGATAATTTATTGACACCATTCCTACTATATAAAGTGTATGTTTTTGCACTAATTAAATATTAATGGGTGTGACAGATACAATTATGAGAAATAAGACATTCATAAGCTGAATAATGGAGAAAGAGCCATCTATTGTATCATGTTACATTTTAGATGTCTGAAATGTATTTAAACTACCTTAAGAGTACGTTTCTGTCTTCAATTTTGTCTTATCAGCCTCAGCCTAAAGAAACTCACTATTTTTGCTATCAATTAATTGGGGATAGAGCAAATACGGATAATTTGTATCTGCTAATACCTTATATTAAAAATAATTGCTTTTAAGATACCAATTAGGTATTCATTTAATTAGCATTAAACATTAGCACTTCTAGAAAATAAATATTTACCTCAACAAATTTCTGACTCATAAATTTCTGACTCATAAAAACATTATATACAATTTATTTCTAATTGCTCATTTAAGTACATATACATAAGAATCAGAACATTAAAATTAAAATAACTACTCTGCAAAAGTATTATATACAATATTTTCTTTTGTGAAAAATATACTCTAATATCCTCTGCTAGCTTTTCAAGAAAAACAAACATCTTAACAAAACTATCTTAAAACTAAAAATAAAATGCACATATTAAATGTTATATTTCTAATACAAAGTAGTATAAAAATAGACCCTTAAATGGTCCTGATATCGGATATGTGCCAACAGACCTCAAAAACACAGCATCTGTCATGTGACACTTCACCAATCCTATTACTTTTTAAAGTTTCCCCCTCAATATCTCCTATTATAAACTCACTCTAGATCAATAGCAAAAATTAAGGTCAAATAAAACATATTTTGGTAACATTATCTGAAACAAAATATGATGCTTTGTTTGTTTAAAAAAAATTGGTTATAGCCAAAAAGTAAACACTGCAGAATTATTTATGAAAATATTATACTTAACATTGGTAAATTTCAAGACATTTATATTTTAATGACATGAACTGTTTCTAAGTAAATCAGAGTTAATGTTAGATGCAGTTTGCTTCAGTTACCTGAAACTAGAATAGCAGGCTCATTAAATATATATAAACAGTGATGCAGAGGCACTGCACCGTATTGATGGAGCTCTCATTAATTTTCAATGATAGAGCCACTTTTCTATTTGTGTTCTAAAAAAGAAATCGAGTGAAGTATAGAATCATTTGTCTTCATCTCAAAATTGTTTTTTGCATATTCCAACTTAGTAAATGAAAGGAAAACCTAAAACTTCAAAACATTTCTAATGAAGTCTGTTAAATTTTACATTTTCTTGTCTTTTTGCAGAGAATATATATATTTGTTTGTACATGTATATAATGTATATTTCGTGATATACAATATCAAAAATATCAAAAATAAAAATACTATAAAATAAGTCATTTTATTGCATAAACAATAAAATTAATTTAGGCCTCCTAACTGGCATCTGATTATATCTCAAAAACTATGTATTATGATACAGTTTATATTTCATCAATCAAAAACAAAGATATGTCAAAATACAGGATTGGCAAAAAAAAATCATTATAGAATGTTTAAAGTTATTTATTATTTTAAGTTAGCATGCCAAAACTACAGTGTAAAAAGAAAAGTGCTCTAAGTAGATCAAACTAATAATCAAATTGATGCTAAAGTACTTTCATTTTATGCATAAAATGGGGTTGAGTTTAATCCAATTATATTACATTAATAAGAATTTTATTTAGCATGCAAAAGTGATCAAAATTTAACTAAATAATTTCTAATTTGGATTTACATAAAAAGAAGGGATAGGAGATACCCAGTGGGCTATGTAACCATGAACCCCTTGGGGGGCTTCAGTTTCCCCACCCATTAAAAAAGAAGGGGTAGATGTGGAATATAGCTAGAAAGATGCCTACTAAACTCCTTCAAATTTGAAATTAATGAGTCTGCAAACTACTTATCAATCCTTTTTATAAAAAGAAATGGCACTCTGTAGCCTTATTCTCTGGCACAGCTTCCAACCTAAGCCTGAGAGCCACATCAGGCAACAACATTGTACTTTTCTAAAAAGACTAATATTTACTTGAGATCATTCCCTTCAGTGGCTCATTTGTACAAAACCATTTATGGGGCTGGAACTACAAAAAGAAAAAATTGTCACCACCTACAATTACAAATTATACATATGCAAAAAATTACATTTTAAATAACAGAAAAATATGACCCGTGGTCTAAAAAAAAAAAATCAGGCAATAGAAAGTAACCCTGAGACAGCCAAGATATGGAATCTAACAGACAGAAGCCTTACAATTAACAATTACAAATATTTTTAAAGGAATGCGAAAGTATGCTCAAAAAATAAAAGAAAAATATATTCAAAGACTAAAGGAAAATACGATCTTCATGAGTGTACGGTTAGGAAATCTCATCAGAGAAAAGAAAACTATAAGAAGAAAACCAAGATGGAACATTAGAACAAAAAGTACAATAACAGATGAAAAGTCTACTGAATAGGTTTAACAGAAAATTGGAAATGACATGAGTGAATCTGAAGACAGCTCAAAGGGTATATAATCTAAAAAATAGGGAGAAAAAATATGAGTAAAGTTAACTTCTCCAAACAATGAAAGGGTATCTTTCAAGTGATGAAAGAAACGTGAACTCCTAATTCTATACTCAGAAAAAATCTCCTTCAAACAGTGAAGTAAAATAAAAACACTTTTTAATAAACAAAATCTGAGTGAATTCTTCATTAACAGACCTATTCTACAAAAAATGTCAAAGAATGTTCTTCAGGCGGGCAGAAAGATATCAATACAGGCAGTCCCCAAGTTACAAACACCTGACTGACATACAACTCACACTTAAGAAGAAAGACTATTAAAGGTAATAAGTAAATGTACCTGTTCCAACTTACATACAAATTCAACTTAAGAACAAACCTACAGAACCTATCTCATTTGAAACCCAGGTATGGCCTATACAACTATAAAGTCAAAGGAAGAAAGAAAGACACCAAAGATGGTAAATAAGTAAGTAAATGTAAAAGACTAGACTATATTTACCACATCATATCCACAAAGATTACTAATAACAAGTGTTATCATCTACATAAAGAAAATTGAACCTTTGGTTCAGTGCTGAAAGAAATGCAAAATAGCCAGGCGTTGTGGCAGGTGCCTATAGTCCCAGCTACTTGGGAAGCTGAGGCAAGAGAATCGCTTAAGCCCAAGAGTTTGCGGTTGCTATGAGCTGTGACGCCACAGCACTCTACCGAGAGCGACATAATGAGATTCTGTCTTAAAAAAAAAAAAAAAAAAGTATAATGGTACAACCCCTTGGAAAATAGTCTGATAATCAGTTCCTCAAATAGTTAAACAGAATTATCATATAATCCAATAATCCTGTTCTTAAGCAGATAATCTGAAATAAAAACATTTGTCCAGAAAAAAAAAAAATTTGTCCATACAAAACCTTGTACACTAATGTTAACAGTAGCATTATTCACAGTAGTGAAAAGTAGAAATGTTCTTTTAACTGATGGGATAGATAAAATGTGGTATATCCATACAACAAAATAGTAATCCGCAATGAAAAGAAATAAAGGGCCAGGTGCAAAAGGCCAGGAGTTGGAGACCATCCTGAGCAACGTGGTGAGACCCTATCTCTACAAAAAAAAAAAAAAAAGAAAGAAATTAGCCAGACACGGTGGCACACATGCCTGTAGTGCCAGCTTTGTGGAAGCTGAAGCTAGAGCAAAGAATTTGAGGTTGCAGTGAGCTATGATAATGCCTCTGCACTTTAGTCTGGGCTGCAGAGGGAGATACCTGTCTCAAAAAAGAAAAATCTACATTCCTTAAAGACAATTGAATGTTTAAAATGAAAACAACAATGATCAAATATAGAAGTAAACATACCCAGAGAAACCACTAAAATAATAAAAATAATAACAACGAAGAGCTATTTGCTAATAGGCCAATACTACTCAAAATACAGCAGGAAAGAGCAAGAGAAGAACAAAAAACAAGAGATAAGTAGACCTAAATGCAACAATATCAACAATTAGATATAAATAGATGCACCCACAAATTAAAGTCAAAGATTAACAGACTAGATAAATGGCAAGATCCATCAATGTGCAGTCTACCAGAGACAAGACACACATTGGATGAGAGTAAAAGGATGGAAAAAGATAAACTACCAAACAGTAGGCGTAAGAAAGCTGAGAGTTCTATTAATATGAGACAGAAACTTCAAGACAAAGAATATCAGTAGGCAAAGATGTTGTGAAGTCATTTCACAACAACTAAAGGAGAAATTAATCAGGAAGGCACAACAGTCCTAAATATGTAACAAGAGAATGCCAAAATAAATGAAGACAAAAAAACTAAAGAAAGAAACTGACAAATCCACATTCATAAGTTTATGAGTAGATAAGATAAATTATTAACATTACAGATATAGAAGATCAGAATAACACTATCAACAGAGTTGACTTAATTGACATTTATCACGTACTGTACCCAACAGCCACAGAACACACATTCTTTTCAAATATACAAAGACAGGCCATATGCTGGACCATAAGTAAGTTTTTAGAAAATTTCAAAAGATTGAAAATTTCAAAAGATCGAAATATGTTCTCTTACTACAATAGCATAAAATTAAAAATTAATAACATGTAGTAAGTCCCCTTTTCTAAATCTCCCACCTAAAATGAGTATCTTTTCCTAATTTTTCTACCCAGAAGAGGTACTATGTCCCAATTTGAACAAGATACCAAATAAGACCACTGTATTAGTTAAAAGGAATGAGTTAATACCACTTATTGTTTTACAACAAATAAATAAATTCAACCTTAATCTTATAAAACTTCTAAACATAACTAACAATTTAGAGGCAATATAGAGGACAGAGGAACATATGCAACAATATCAAGAGATGCAATAAGCAAATTTCAGAGCCTTCAGGACAACTCTTCAGAATAAACTATACAGTAAGAACATTAAATGAGAGAGAGGAAAAGAAAAATAAAGGAAGAGAAAAAAAGAAGAAATAGAGAGTGAAAGATCTTAAGTAAATATGGCAGAATATTGACTTTCATATATAAGGATAGTAGGTATATGGTTTTGCTTAGCTAGTATTTTGTGTCTTGTATATGTTTAAAAGAAAAAAAAAAGGTATGGTAAAATTGGATACATGTAAAGTTTCCACAGATAGATTTTGCCCAGTTGGGATAGAAATTAAATTATTCAAGACTGTAGTTAAATGAGAATTAGATGTAACTGATTCCATCTAATTCAATATGCCTCCGGAATTCTATGGAAGGTTCATTTATTAAAATAGGCATCCTATTATCCTTCATGATAATGCCTCTGCACTTTAGCCTGGGCTAGTCTAAAAACTTATCCTTTTTTGTAACTGAAACAAAGTTCATCCTTGAATTGAAAAAGAAAAAAAAAATGAAATCCAATCTTCTATGTGCAGGCAATCAATTCAGTTATTACTGAATTGTACTGAATATAAAAGGGAGTGTGCCCCTTCATTGCTAGGTAGCAACTAAGGAGGTATTTTCACCATGTTTCATCTCTTTACTTTCTCTCCTTTCTGATCCACGTTTTTTCCCATAAATAGTATTCCTAATCTTCCATATTCCTGTACTTCCAATCTTTTATGAAGCACTACTCCTAAAGCCCTTTATCTCTTGTCTCCTGAATTTTCTTTGCTACTTGAGAACAGGAACAAACACTTCATGGTATTCACAGTCTTGTGTGTAAATAACCTCCCATTCTGTAACATACACCAGAAGTGATGGTATGTCATTTCTGTCATTAAGTTTTAAGAAGCTCTGCAGTTTCCAGTTCATTCCCTCTCTTCCTCTTTTTCTCTCTCCTCCCTTCCTCTTCCTCTCCCCTCCCTACCCTCCCCCCCATAGTGTCACTAATTTGGGGGAAAGCTATGTCTTAAGTAGCCCTATGGAGGAGTCCATGATGAGGAACTGAAGCCTCTTAACAAGAACTACATGAGTGACCTCAGAAACAGGTATTCCAGGCCCAGGCAAGTCAAGACTGCAAGCAATTCTAGCCAACAGTTTGACTGCAACTTCATGAGACTCTGAGCCAGAATCATTCAGCCAAGCTATTCCTAGATTTCTAACCCTCAGAAACTGTGTAAAAAATGTTTATTGTTTAAGGCTACTAATTTTGGAGCTTATTCATTACACAGCAATAGATAACTAATACAAATAGTAATGCTAAATAACAATACCTGCTTCTTCTACCAACAATTCAATACAATGCCCAATCAAAATAGTTTCTCATTAAGATCCATAATTTTATCTATCAGAATGCAAGGCCAATATCACAAAGATGTGCAACAATAGGAATCCCCTTACAGTTTGGGGGAACATAATGGATACAATCTTTTTCTTTTTGAGATGGGGTCTCACTATGTTACACAGGCTGTTCTCCAACTGCTGGACTTAAGCAGTATCCCACTTAAGCTTTCCAAGTAGCCGGGATTACAGGCACACACCACTTTGCCCAGATCAACACAATCATTTTTGAGAACAACTGAGCAATGCTTATGAAATTTAAAAGCCACAAACTCCAACCCCACAATTCCACTACTAGACATTTAACCTATGATTTACCTGCTATATCCCATGATATACTTGCATAAGTGCTCAAAGATGTATATGTATATGTATGTATGTATATATATATATATATATATATATACACACACACACATATGTGTGTGTGGACATTTAGTCCAGTGAAAACTGGAAACTTAAATATTAATCAAAAAAACAAAATGACTAAATCAACTAAATTATAACTGAATAAGGCACAACTATCCAAATATTAAAAATAAAGAGGAAGACATATACATACTGATTTTGAAAATATGTCTAAGATATACATAAGGAAAAACCAAAAATATATATATGATCCTGTTTATGCTGGGGGAAGAAAAGGTTTTCTACCTAAATACATCCACATGTTTGTGTACCCATGGAAAATATCTGAAAAGATACACAAACAATCTCCAGGAAAGTGAAAAGTTGACATTTCATGTGATATTTTATGTAAGCGAAATGCTTATATTTCATGTAATATTTCATATTGCTTTCACTATTTATATAATTTTAATTATTTTAATAAACTACCCAAAAAAAATCAGCCAATTTTCTCCTATATTCATTGACACACAGTAAAGTACTTTTTTTAGGGATGACTAATTTGAGAACATGCAATCGAGTTTATACTAAGAAAATTATAGTAGAGTCATCAAAATTAAAGCTATATTTTCACATTTTATACTGTATTGAATTGATTTAAAGATAATCATTATTCTGTAAGTCTTTTGTAGCAGGCCAAATAAATCCTGTCTGAATTTCATTTCTGTTTATCACCATACACAAATAATGGCAGCCAATATACATGTATTGAACATGACACAAATTCTACTAATAACTCTAAATATTTTACATTTTTTATTTAATCTAAATATTTTACATTTTTTATTAGGTAGCACTATTTTCTATATATATGGGTAAGAATCTCTAACAAAGAATTAGTCATTTGCCCAAAGCCACAGAGCCTGTTAGGGTAAAGAATTTGACACCACCCCAAAGACTCAACCACAAGACTCTTAGAAGTCATCAAAAAATACAAAAAGGTCCCAGGATATAAAATCAATGTCCACAAGTCAGTTGCCTTTGTATATACCAACAAAAGCCTTGATGGCAATTGTTAATTAATTACTGTATATGAATGACTTAAAAAGAGAATTAAGGGCCTGTGTTTGATAAATTTGATTGGGAGAAAGGAAGACAGTGGATGTTAAAGCGAAGGTTCAGCTGGAATCCCCAGAGAATGGGAGTCATTAAAAGCAAGAAAGTTAGTTCCAAAGAATATCCACAAAATGTCAAAACCCACCTTGTTGATATATCCTTTATCATTTATAATATGGTGGTTATACCTATAAAGAAATACAGAAAGGTTAGGTATGATGATTGAGATTCAGAAAATTGCAGAATCAGTACAATGAACAGCAATGTTAGACAGGTATTCACCAGTAAGTAGATTTTGAGCAAGACTTCCTGCAGTCAGATTCACATGGTGAAATGGTTGGTGTGGAGAAGGAAGGGCTTTCAAAGGAGTTAAAGAAAAAACACAGGACAGATGCAAGTGTGGTGAAGGTGGAGGAGGGCTGATTAAAAAAGCAGCCCCACTGAAATGAAGTGTTGATTCTGGGTATTAGCTATAGATAACGTTGGAGAATCTGGAGTGCTGATGGTTTCATTACCAATACTATTACTATTTTTTTCCCTCAAATTTTCTTTTTTTTTTTCCCTTAACTCATAGCCGCGTACATTGATATGATCATGGGGCATCATACACTAGCTTCACAGACCATTTGACACATTTTCATCACAATAGTTAACACAGCCTTCCTGGCATTTATCCAGTTACTGTGCCAAGACATTTACATTCCACATTTACTAAGT
>CAUYPK010012717.1:0-10235 GCA_963574355.1 Loris lydekkerianus
TCTGGCTGTCCTCAGAGTTGGGGAGGTGTCTCTCCAACATTAGACCCCAGCAGGATCACTCTATTGTTGCTGTATCTTTGTAGGGAGTGGCTTGTGTAGTTCCTCTGGGGCTGTTCTAGCTAGGGAGTTCCGGCTGTTGAAGCAGCTCCGGTGTGTGACACACCTGGATCCAGCAACAGCGCTGGGGGTGGTGCGCACAGTTCTGGGAGTGCTTGGCACCCAGTGACTTTGGCACAGAGAGCCCAAAGCTTCAGCAGTCTCTGGCCAGGAGTAGGGCTCTGTGCAGAGGCAGGGAGGGCTCCAGAGGGCACGCAGCCACCAGAGTCCCTGTCCAGATGAACGGGCTAGTGTGGAGGCCGGGAGGACAAAGGAGGGAGGATGCAGGGTTGCGTGGCTCCCGCAGTTCCTAGTCAGGGAATGTGGAAGCCTGGTGAGTGTAGGTCACTGGTTGGGGTCGCTGCACAGCTCTTATGGAGGTCTGGGTGGCGCCAAGCCCTGGAGTTTGAGGTTGCTATTAGCTGGGACATCAGGGCACTCTACCCAGGGCAACAGCCCAAGGCTCCAGTGTGCCAAAACCGCCTCACTCTGCCCCTAAGGATTAAGGCTGTAAGGCAGCTCACTCCCTGCCTTTAGGCTGCTCAGTCACTAGTTTACTTTGTCCTGCCCATTCCTTGCTCTGGGACCCTGAGGGCGGAGCTTACCCAAGCAGTTCTTTCACAATGGCTTACTTCTCTCAGCTCAGTGGTTCATTGTGGGGTCCCTGACAATGCCCAACTTTCTCCACACTCCTGCTCAAGCTCTCCCCAAGCAGCTCAACTGAGTGCCAAGGCCAAGAACAGCAAAACAGTTCACAGGTAAGACCTTTCTGGTTCGCAGTCTCACTGGTGCTTGTACTCATGGTTGCCAGCGTGATTAGGTTGATCGAACACACGCAGCCACTTGCCAGTTTTCCACTGTTTTTGTCCTTCTTCTGGGGTCCAGAATTCCCTTGCTGGTTCCCTGTATCCTCAAAGGGATGATCATAGGCAGATCCCACCAGCCAGAGATGCCTGGAGTCTTGTCTCCCAGACTTGTTGTACCCAGTTACAGGGAAGCTGTTATTTGGCCGCCATCTTTAATCCAATCCCCCTTTTTGTAAGTTTTAATATCAGGGATGTTTTGTCTTTATAAAACAACTTGAGGCCGGGCGTGGTGGCTCACGCCTGTAGTCCCAGCGCTGTGGGAGGCCGAGGCGGGTGGATTGCCTGAGCTCAGAGGGTCGAGACCAGTATGACCAGCAGTGAGCCAGAGTAAGACCCCATCTCTACTAATATCAAAATCAGCCAGACGTTGTGGTGGGCGTCTGTAATCCCAGCTACTACTGGGGAGGTAAAAGGGGACAGAGCATAGCCAGAAGAAGAACATCTAAAAAAAGAAGAAAGAAAATGAACAACAAAAAGTACTTCAAACGAAGAATAAAAACAAACAAACAAACAAAAAAATAAAACAAAACAATTTGAGAGGTGTTATCTCTTCTCTTGTGTAAGGTTGGTATTATTTCTTCCAAATGTTTGGTGGAAGCTACTAGTAAAGACATCTTCTGCTGTTTCATTTGTGAGAACATTTTAAATTACAGCTCTAATTTTTTTTTTTTTAATTATTTTTAGAGATAGAGTTTCACTCTGTTGCTCTCTGTGGAGTGCTGTAGTGTCTCAGCTCACAGCAACCTCCAGCTCTTGGTTTTAGGCAATTCTCTTGCTTTAGCTTCCCAGTAGGTGGGAGTACAGGTACCCACCACAATTCCTGGCTATTTTTTGTTGCAGTTTGGTGGGGGCTGGGTTTGAAACTGCCACCCTCGGTTTATGGAGCCGGTGCCACCCCAGCTCTAATTGTTTTAGCTATATGGTTATACAAATATTTTATGTATTGTTGTGTTAGCTCTGACGTTACATTTTTCAAGGAACTTGATCATTTTATCTAAATTTGAATTTTATCTGAATTTGTAGACATAAAGTTGTTGATAATACTCTCTTATTATTTTTAAAATGTCTGTAGGGTCTGTGGTGACCCTCTTATTCCTGATATGGGTAATTTGCATTCTGGTTTTTTCCCTTGATGTGTCTAGGAAGGGGTTCATCAATTTAATTAACCTTTTCAAAGAACTGAATTTGTTAATTTTTCTCTGTTGCTTATCACTTTGTTGCATTTTATTGTTTTCTTTCTTTTCATTTCTTTGGGTTTAATTTGGAAGTGTGTTTAAATGTCAAATATTTAGGGAGATTTTCTATTATGGGCAGTACCTGTGGCTCAAAGGAGTAGGGCACTGGTACCATATGCCAGAGGTGGCGGGTTCAAACCCAGCCCCGGCCAAAAACTAAATTAAAAAAAAAAATACATATATATATGTAAAATACATATATATATATATGTATTTTTTTTTTAATAAATAACAATTTCACTGGGGCTGAGAACATATTCTTTATGTCTTCAATTCTTTTGAATGTATAGAGACTTGTTCGTAGACTAGAATATGATACACCTCAGTGAATGTTCCACTGCACTTGAAAAATTACTATCCTGTAGTTAATTACATTTAAAGTTCTGTACATTTTACTTAAGAGTTAATAATGTTTTTTAATTCTTCTACATTCCTATTGGATTCCTTTTGTCTACTTCTATTAAATACTAAGAAGAGAATGTTCAAGTCTCAAACCTTGATTTTGGATTTATCTACTTTTCTCTTTTAGTTCTGGTTTTTACTTTAGGCATTTTGAAGTTCAATTGTTAGGTGCATACACGTTTAGAGGTTTTTGATTTTTTTTTGCAGTTTTTGTCTGGGGCTTGGTTTGAATCCACCACCTCTGGTATATGGGGCTGGCACCCTACTCCTTTGAGCCTTAGGCACCACCACATTTAGAATTTTTATGTCCTCCTTATGAAATGGCCTTTTTTATCTTATATGAGATGTTGAACATTAGATAGTGGTTATAATTCTTTCCTTGAAGTTGTCTTTTTGTGATACTAATATAGCTCCACCAAATTTGTTTATACTAATTATTGTGTTGGGTGGTGCCTTTGGCTCAAGGAGTAGGGCGCCGGCCTCATATACTGGGTGTGGCAGGTTCGAACCTGGTCCCAGTCAAAAACAGCAAAAAACCCAAATAAATAAATAAATAATAAATAATAAATAATTATTGTGTAAAATATCTTGCTTCACTGTTTTCCTTTCAATGCATCTGTGACTTTATATTTAAAATAACCTTCCCCCCCCTTTTCTTGAGATATGAAATCTGGCTTTGTTGCCCAAGCTGATCTTAAACTCCTGGCCTCAAGCAATCCTGTTAGCCTCCCAAGTTGCTAGGAATACAGGAATGAGCCACCATGCCCAGCTTGCAAATGTATGTCTCTTTTTAAAATTTTAAATTACTATGAGGGTACAAATTTTTAGGTTACATTGTTCTCACTTCCAAGATAAAGTTCAAGTTGTAGAGGAGTCCTTCACCCAGGCGACATGCTAAACACTTTCATATTGTGCATAACAGGTGAGATCTCACCAATTGCACTCCCTTCCTCCCACCCCTTCCCTTCTCACCCCTACCACGTGCTACACTATATTTGTGTTTTATCATTTGAATCAATTACACAATTGTTTAAATATTACTTTCATATTAGTATTGAGTATATTGGATTTTTTCCCCGTTCTTGAGATACTTTACTAAGAAGAATGTGTTTCAACTTTATCCAGGTAAATGTAAAAGATGTAAAGTCTCCATCTTTTCTTATGGCTTAATAGTATTCCATGGTATTATACATATGTCACAATTGGTTAATTCATTCATGGGCTAATGGGCATTTGATTTGCTTCCACAACTTGGCAATCATGAGTGGAGCTGCAATAAGCATTCTGGTGTAAATGTCTTTGTGGTAAAATGATTTTTGTTTTTCTGGGTAGATACTTAGCAGTGAGATTGTGAGATCAAATGGAAGGTCAACTTTTATTTTTTTGAGAATTCTCCATATTTCTTTCCATAAAGGTTGTTTTAGTTTGCAATTCCACCAGTAGTGTGGAAGTGTTCCTTTCTTTCCACATCTATGCCAGCATCTGCATATTTGGGACTTTGTGATGTGGGCTAATCTTATTGGTGTTAGGTGATATCTCATAGTGGCTTTGATTTGCATTTCTCTGATGATTAAAAATGATGATGTCAAATGATGTAGTTGACAGATGTCTGTCATCTTCTGAAAAGTTTCTGTTCAACTGTCTTGTCCACTTAGAAACTGAGTTATTTGCTCTTTTTTGTTTGTTTTATTTAATGATTGCACAGCAATGTGAATGAATGTGCTTAATGTCACTGAATTGTTTTTTTTTATTTACTTTTATTAAATCATAACTATACATTAATGCATTTATGGGGGACAAGGTGCTAATTTAATATGCAATTTGGAATGCTTACATCAAACTGGTTAACATAACCGTCACCTCACTTATTTGTTGTGTTAAGACATTTATACTCTACTCTTAATAGTTTTGACATGTACTCTCACATTGTTCACATTAGGTGAGGTCCCATCAAATACCCTCCCTCCCCTCTTCCTCCTCTTCCCTCCTCTCTGGACTATAGTTATGTTTTATCATTTGTATAAATGTATAGGTGTTTATATATTGGTCTCATTATAGTATTGAGTACATTGGATACTTTTTCATTCATTCTTGAGATACTTTACTAAGAAGGATATGTTCCAGCTCCATCCAGGTGAACATCAATTTTTGTCAATGGTGAGAAATGTAGGTCCAGTTTCAGTCTTCTACAAGTGGCAAACAAATTCTCCCAGCACCATTCATTAAACAGGGATTCTTTTCCCTAGTGCCTGCTTTTGTTAGACTTATCAAAGATTAAATGATGATACATGCTTGGATTCATCTCTAGAGTCTCTAATGTCTCTATTTTTTGTGCCGGTACCATGCTACTTTTTTAAAAAAAGTTTTTTTTAATTTTCAAAATTTTAAAATATATTTATTCTCTTATAATCTCTAAATACAGTATTACAAAAATGCGTATCTAGTGATACAAGCTAAGCACCGATCATTTAAAAGAAACCATTCAAATGATTTCTGAAGTTTTTTTTTTTTTTTTTTGGAGATGGAGTCTCACTTTGTTGCCCTCAGTAGAGTGCTGAGGCATCACAGCTCACAGCAACCTCAGACTCTTGGGTTTAAGAGATTCTCTTGCCTCAGCCTCCCAAGTAGCTGGTACTACAAGTGCCTGCCACAACGCCCCGAAATTTTTTGGTTGTAGTTGTCATTGTTGTTGGGCAGGCCCAAGCTGGATTCGAACCCGCCAGCTCTGGTGTATGTGGCTGGTGCCCTAGCAGTTAAGCTACAGGCGCTGAGCCAGTATTTTTTAATTGTTACTATAATTTTTTTTTTTTTTTTATAGAGACAGAGTCTCACTTTATGGCCCTTTGGTAGAGTGCCATGGCATCACACAGATCACAGCAACCTCCTGCTCCTGGGCTTAAGCGATTCTCTTGCCTCAGCCTCCCGAGTAGCTGGGACTACAGGCGCCCACCACAATGCCCAGCTATTTTTTTGTTGTAGTTTGGCCAGGGCTGGGTTTGAACCCACCACCCTCGGCATATGGGGCCAGTGCACTACTCATTGAGCCACAGGTGCCGCCCTTGTTACTATAATTTTTCATTTCATATGCTTGTCACTGACTATATGATACAACCATTTTAGCCAATACTGGACAAAAGGAATCACAATAAACTTTTCCAATGACTTTCCCATTAAAATGGTATCAGTACAGTGAAATAGCATAAGCAGAGAGTTTCTCCTCACATTAATGACAATGTTCAGTAAATCTTCTCTCTGCTTCTGCTAAAAACAGCAATTCAAGATTTGAATGATATAGAGTATATAAAGTAGCCCTTATAATACCTTCTGGGAGCTTTATATATTCAATATTTCTATTACTAAGCCATAAAAAGCTTATGAGAATGTTAATTGACTTAATTTTATTTTGCTTCCAATAATGTAACTTTCTTCATTTTTTTAACAGCTTCTATGTTTTTACAGTTTTTCAGCATTATATGTTCAGTCCCCCCCCCCTTTTTTTTTGAGACAGAGTCTCACTTTGTTGCCCTCAGTAGAGTTCTGTGGCATCATAGCTCACAACAATCTCAAACTCTTGGGCTCAAGATTCTCTTGCCTCAGCCTCCCAAGTAGCTGGGACCACAGGCAGCCGCCATGATGCATGGCTATTGTTTTTTTTAGAGACAGACTCTCACTCTTGCTCAGACTGGTCTAGAACTCCTGAGCTCAGGCAATCCACCTGCCTTAGCCTCCCAGAGT
This sequence comes from Loris lydekkerianus, assembly GCA_963574355.1. Classification (NCBI taxonomy): domain Eukaryota; kingdom Metazoa; phylum Chordata; class Mammalia; order Primates; family Lorisidae; genus Loris; species Loris lydekkerianus. Next base: position 6,335 of record CAUYPK010012717.1, read on the forward strand.
GCCAGGATTATAGGCATGAGCCACTGTGCCAGCCTTGTTCAGTCACTTGTCATATTTGTTGTATCACCCAGTGCATATTAATAACTAAAACCTCTTTTATAAAGTATTGACATACTGTATTGAAATACTGTGTACTGAAGCCAAATTACTAAAAAGGGCTCATTTCCTATGTGTTCAACTATTCCCATACGTGATTTCTATTAAAATAAATACACACACTTGATACGATTTTCAAACAGTTTTTGCACTCTGTCACTAGAGAATGCCCATTATTATGTCAATTCCAGCTCTTCAGTTATATTATAATTCTTTGATGATTTCATGTGTTCCAATAAATATGAAGTGTATTTAGAAAATATTTGAGAGATTTATTTGATCTATATTTTTTGACACCTCGATTCATAGATAATTGAATATGGTGACATATACAATGTCATAATAAAATACCTAGGAATTTTTCTAAAACTTTAGTTGAAACTCTGGATTGTATTTCAAGTGTAACATAGGTGCAGTCTATACAAAATATAAAAGGTATTAATGTAAATATATCTCACTGAAACCATTTTTCTCATGATATGTTCTTCCTTTTCTTAATGTCTTCTGCTATTTCTTCTCTCAGGGTTTTATAGTTCTCTTTATAGAGATCTTTCACGTCCTTTGTTAGATATATTCCCAGGTATTTCATTTTCTTTGGTGTTCCTGTAAAAGGAATAGAGCCTTTGATTTTATTCTTGGCCTTACTGTTGCTGGCATATATTAAGGCTACTGGTATGTGGGTATTGATTTCATATCCTGAAATACTGCTATATTCCTTGATCACTTCTAAGACTTTTGTGATTGAGTTGCTGGGGTTTTCCAGGTATAAGATCATGTCATCTGCAAAGAGCAGGCATTTGACCAACTCCATCCCCATTTGAATACCCTTGATCTCCTTCTCTTGCCTGATTGCAATGGCTAGGATTTCCAACACTATGTTGAGTAGTAGTGGTGACAGTGGGCATCCTTGTCTAGTTTCAGTCTGAGTGGAAATGCTTTATGTTTTACTCCATTCATATGATATTGGCTGGGGGTTTATTGTAGATGGCTTCTGTTGGTTTAAGAAATGTCCCACCTAAGCCTATTTTCTTCAAGAAAGGATGCTGAATATTATCAAAAGCCTTTTCTGCTTCAATTGAGAGAATAATATTGTCTTTGTTTTGATTTTATTTATGTGATGAATTATAATTATGGATTTATGTATATTGAACCAACCTTGCATCCCTGGGATAAAACCCACTTGTTCATGATGTGGGTTTTTTAATGTGTCACTGTATTTTGCTTGCTAAGATCTTATTGAATATTTTTTCATTGATATTCATTAATGATATTTGTCTATAGTTTTCTTTTTTGGTTGGGTCTTTTCCTAATTTGGGGATCAGAGTGATATTTGCTTCATAGAATGTTGGGGGAGAATTCCTTCCTTCTCTATGTTTTGGAATAGATTATTCAATATAGGAGTTAGTTCCTCTTTGAAGATTTGGCAGAATTCTGATGTGAAACCATCTGGTCCAGAGGTTTTATTTTGGGGGAGATTTTGCACAGTGATGCTATTTCAGTGCTTGATATAGATCTATTCAGAATTTCTAATTATTTTCTGGTTGAGTTTAGAAGGGTGGTTGGTTCCAGGTATTGCTACATTTCTTCTACATTTTCATATTTCTGGAAATAGAGTTTTTTTGTTGTAATCATTGAGAATCTTTTGTATTTCTGTGGTATCTGTTGTTATTTACCCTTTATCATTTCTGATTGAAGTTATTAGAAATCTTACTTTTCTGTTTATGGCTAGTCTGGCCAAGGGTTTATCAATTTTATTAATCTTTTCAAAGAGCAAACTTTTTGTTTCACAGGTCTTCTGAATAATTCTTTTTATTTGAAATTTCCTTTAATTTTGCTCTGATTTTGGTTATTTATTTTCTTCTGCTGGGTTTGGGGTTGGATTGTTCTTCCTTTGCTTGAGATGGAATCTTCCTTGCTTGAGATGGCCCATTAGGTTGTTGACTTGCTCTCTTTCTGTTTTCTTAATTAAGGCATCTACTGCTATAAATTTGCCTCTTTGCAATATCCCACAGGTTTTGATAGCTTGTGTCTTCATTATCATTTTGTTCCTGAAATCTAATGATTTCCTTTTGTTTTGTTTTTGTTTTTGTTTTTGTTTTGTAGAGGCAGGGTCTCATTACTTCCCAGACTGGCTATGGACTCAACAATCTTCCTACCTTAGCTTCCCACAGTGTTAGTATTACAGGCCTGAGCCATTACACTTGACCCTCTGTTCAAAATTGTCCTCAGTGGAAATTTGGTGTGAATAATGCATTCTACCATTAATGGAAACATAAATCCCTTTTCTCCTAGTTTTTTTTTCATCGTGGTTAACTATATGTAACATAAAATGCATTATTTAAACCATTTAAAAGAGTATAATTCAGAGGTAGTTAATACATTCTCAATGTTGTGCAACAATCACCACTATCTGGTTCCAGAACATTTCCATCATACAAAAAGGAAACCTCAAACCCATTAAGCATTACTTCCTGTTCTTTTTCCCAGCTGCTGTCTCTATGAATTTGCCTCTTCTGGACACTTCACCTAAATGAACTCACACTAAGCCTTTTGTGTCTGGCTTCTTTCACCTGGCATAATGTTTTCAAGGTCACAGGTTATTTTTAAATGTGGTGTTTCTCTTGTTTTCTTAACGTTCTGCAGTTACAATTTTGACTTCATCTTTGACTCAGAAGGCATTTAGGAGATTATTTGCAAAGGTTTGTCCTATTTTTTTTCTTTTATTCATTTTTGAGACAGAGTCTCAAATGACTTCCTTCTTAATCTTGTCTTTGACCCAGCTATTCAGCATAAGTTTATTTTGTTTCCATGACTTTATATGAGTATGAACATTTCTTTTGCTGTTGAGTTCAACTTTTATTTCATGATAGTATAAGAAGATACAAGAAATATTTCTATTATTTTAAATTTGTTGAGGTTAGACTGTGTCCTAAGATGTGATCAATTTTGAAGGACAATTTGGGAGCTGATGAGAAGAATATATAATCAGTTTTGTTAGTATGAAATGTTCTGTGTATGTCTGGTAAGTCCAAATGTTGTAGAGTCATGTTTAAGTCTATTATTTCTTTGCTCAGTTTCTGTTTGGAAGATCTGTGCAGGACTATCAAAGGAAGGTTAAAATCTCCCACTATTATACTGTAGGAAGATATATTGTTCAGATCAATTAGGGTTTGTTTTATAAACTGGGGAGCATTCGGGCAAGGTGTGTAAATGTTAATTATTAAAATCCCTCATGTTGCTTGTTTCGCTCAACAAATATGTAATGTCCATCCTTGTCTTTCCTTATTTTTGTTGCTTTAAATCTAATTGTATCTGGATAAGATTGCAACCCCTGCTTTTTAAAAAAAAAAAATTTTTTTTATTGTTAAATCATAGCGGTGTACATTAGTGCAATCGCCTGTATCCATTCTAAGATGCACCATAGATGTGGCCCCACCCATTACTCTCCCTCCACCAAAACCTCCCCCCTCCCTTCCCCTTCCTTGGCCCTTTCCCCATAGTCTCGTGCTATAGTTGGGTTATAGCCTTCATGTGAAAGCTATAATTTAGCTTCATAGTAGGGCTGAGTACATGGGATACTTTTTCTTCCATTCCTGAGATACTTTGCTAAGAAGAATATGTTCCAGCTCCATCCATGTAAACATGAAAGAGGTAAAGTCTCCATCTTTAAGGCTGCATAGTATTCCATGGTATACATGTACCATAATTTGCTAGTCCATTTGTGGGTTGATGGGCACTTGGGCTTCTTCCATGACTTAGCAATTATGAATTGGGCTGCAATAAACATTCTGGTACAGATGTCTTT
>CAUYPK010012718.1:0-13478 GCA_963574355.1 Loris lydekkerianus
AACTTAATGGGATATCTCAAGCAACTGGGAAAGGAAGAACATTTCAACCCCAAGCCCAGTAGAAGAAAAGAAATAACCAAAATTAGAGAAGAATTAAATGAAATTGAAAACAAAAGGATTATACAACAGATCAATAAATTAAAAAGTTGGTTTTTTGAAAAGGTCAATAAAATAGATAAACCTTTGGCTAACCTAACCAGGAAAAAAAGAGTAAAATCTCTAATTTCATCAATCAGAAATGGCAAAGATGAAATAACCACAGACTCCTCAGAAAGTCAAAAAATCCTTAATGAATATTACAAGAAACTTTATTCTCAGAAATATGAAAATCTGAAGGAAATTGACCAATACATGGAAGCATACCATCTTCCAAGACTTAGCCAGAATTAAGTGGAAATGCTGAATAGACCTATATCAAGTTCTGAAAAAGCATCAACTATACAAAATCTCCCTAAAAGGAAAAGCCCCCGACCAGATGGCTTCACATCAGAATTCTACCAAACCTTTAAAAAGGAACTAGTACCTATATTACTCAACCTTTTCCAAAATATAGAAAAAAAAGGAATACTACCCAACACATTCTATGAAGCAAACATCACCTTGATCCCCAAACCAGGAAAAGACCCAATAAGAAAAGAAAATTATAGACCAATATCACTAATGAATATTGATGCAAAAATATTAAACAAGATCCTAACAAACGAAATCCAGCAACACATCAAACAAATTATACACCATGACCAAGTGGGTTTTATCCCAGGGTCTCAAGTCTGGTTCAATATATGTAAATCTATAAATATAATTCATCACATAAACAAATTAAAAAACAAAGACCATATGATTCTTTCAATTGATGTAGAAAAAGCTTTTGATAATATCAAGCATCTCTTCATGATCAGAACACTTAAGAAAATTGGTATAGAAGGAACATTTCTTAAACTGATAGAGGCCATCTACAGCAAACCCACAGCCAATATCGTATTGAATGGAGTTAAATTGAAATCATTTTCACTCAGATCAGGAACCAGGCAAGGTTGCCCATTGTCTCCACTGCTCTTTAACATTGTAATGGAAGTTTTAGCCAGTGTAATTAGTGAAGAAAAGGTGATCAAGGGTATCCATATAGGCTCAAAAGAGATCAAATTTACACTCTTTGCAGATGATTCTACCACAAAATACTTAGAAGTGATTAAGTAATACAGCAGCATCTCAGGTTACAAAATAAACACTCATAAATTGGTAGCCTTTATATATACCAACAATAGTCAAGCTGAAAGAATAGTCAAGGACTCTATTTTGTTCACAGTAATGCCAAAGAAGATGAAAGATTTAGGAGTTTATTTAACAAAGGACGTGAAAGATCTCTATAAAGAAAACTATGAAACTCTAAGAAAAGAAATAGGTGAAGATGTTAACAAATGGAAAAACATTACATGCTCATGGCTGGGGAGAAATGTCCATACTACCCAAAGCAATATACAATTTTAATGCAATCCCTATTAAAGCTCCACTGTCATATTTCAAAAATCTCGAAAAAATACTACTTCCTTTTATATAGAATCGGAAAAAACCTTGAATAGCCAAGACATTACTCAGAAATAAAAACAAAGCCAGAGGAATCACGCTACCAGACCTCAGACTATACTATAAATCCATAGTGATCAAAACAGCATTGTACTGGCACAAAGACAGAGAGGTAGACATATAGAACAGAATGGAGAACCAAGAGATGAACCAAGCTACCCACCATTATTTGATCTTCCACAAGCCAATTAAAAACATTCAGTGGGGAAAAGATTCCCTATTTAACAAATGGTACTGGGTGAACTGGCTGGCAACTTGTAGAAGACTGAAACTGAACCTACACCTTTCACCATTAACTAAGATAGACTCTCTCTGGATTAAAGATTTAAACTTAAGACATGAAACTATAAAAATACTAGAAGAAAGTGGAGGGAAAACTCTTGAGGAAAGAAGCCTGGGCAAATATTTTATAAGGAGGACACCCCGGGCAATTGAAGCAGCAATAAAAATACACTACTGGGACCTGATCAAACCAAGAGTTTCTCCACAGCTTCTGTACAGCCAAGAACACAGTAAGTAAAGCAAGCAAACAGCCCTCAGAATGGGAGAAGATATTTGCAGGTTATGTCTCCAACAAAGGTTTAATAACCAGAATCCACAGAGAACTCAAACGTATTAGCAAGAAAAGAACAAGTGATCCTATCTAGGCTGGGCCAGAGACTTGAAGAGAAACTTTTCTGAAGAAGACAGGCACACGGCCTACAGACATATGAAAAAATGCTCATCATTTTCAATCATCAGAGAAATGCAAATCAAAACTACTTTGAGATATCATCTAACTTTAGTAAGATTAGACCATATCACAAAATCTCAATACAGAGATGCTGGCATGGATGGGGAGAAAAGGGAACACTTCTACACTGCTGGTGGGAATGCAAATTAATATATTCCTTTTGGAAAGATGTTTGGAGAACACTTAAAGATCTAAAAATAGATCTGCCATTCTATCCTATAATTCCTCTACTAGGTATATATCCAGAAGACCAAAAATCACATTATAACAAAGATATTTGTACCAGAATGTTTATTGCAGCCAAATCCATAATTGCTAAATCATGGAAAAAGCCCAAGTGCCCATCAATCCACAAATGGATTAATTAATTGTGGTATATGTACACCATGAAATATTATGCAGCCTTAAAGAAAGATAGAGACTTTACCTCTTTCATGTTTACATGGATGGAGCTGGAACATATTCTTCATAGTAAAGTATCTCAAGAATGGAAGAAAATGTATCCAATGTACTGAGCCCTACTATGAAACTAATTTATGGCTTTCACATGAAAGCTATAACCCAGTTATAACCTAAGAATAGGGGGAAGGGGGAGAGGGAGGGATGGGAGAGGAGAAGATGGGCAGAAAGAGGGTGATTGGTGAGATTACACCTGCGGTGCATCTTACAAGGGTAAATTTGAAACTTAGTAAATGTAGAATATAAATGTCTTAACACAATAACTAAGAACACAAAAGCAATGTATGTAAATTAAACATATGTGCCCTCATATTATCCCGAAATTTAAATAAATAAATAAAAATAAAAGAGATGAACTTACCATTAAAAAAAGTCTGGAGATGCCAAGGCAGCTAGAGTTTGCCAGAAAGAGTATCACAAGGAAGAGAGCACAGAGAGAAAGAATATCATAGATCTTTGGCATACTCAGCTTAGTCTAGTTAACAAAAGCATGTGAAGAAACTACCTGAGGCCAAGGGGAAAAAGTTGGAAGGGCTGGAAATAATAACATTTAACACTTACATAGAACCAGAGATAATGGCTTTTTCCTCCAAGAAAACTGGAAAAAAATTATAATCCATGAGGCAGTGACGATTGTACAAGAAGTTTTATCTCAGTAGTGAGGAATAATCAACCCTAGCCTGAGCATGGTTCTAGTCCCAACTAACAGATCTTGAAAATAATAGCCAGAAGGAACAAATCATTTCTAAGTAATTTAATTGCATTCCAGACAAATTCTCAAAAATATTTATAGGAATAGAAAAATGTCTTGTGCCTAAAAGGTAAAATTCATGACATCTGACATCCAGTAAAAGATCACCAGTTATGAAAAGAAGCAGGTAATATAATTCATGATCAAAAGTAAACCAAGCACCTAAAACCCAACCAGAACCCACACAGATGTTAAAATTAACACACGACATTAAAACAGTAATGACAACTATATTCCACATGTTCAAAGAGTTAGGTAGAGGTATAAATGATATAAAAAAGAAATAAAACTTCTAGAGATGAAAACTATAATTTTAAAGAATAAAAAAGTGTCATAGATAAAACTGTGAATAGTTTTTAAGTCACAGCAATAGAAAATATCCAAAATGAAATGGAAAGAAAAGAGGATTTTTTAAAAAAAATGAACAGAGCATCCTATAACTCCATTACAATTTCAAGCACCCTAGTGTATGTATAATGAAAATAATAAAAAGAAAATCCAGGCCAGGCATGGTAGTTTACACCTGTAATCCAAGAAGATGGAGGCAGGTAGATTGCTTGATCTCAGGAGTTGGAGCCCAGCCTGAGTAATAGCAAGACCCATCTATTCTAAAAACAGAAAAAACTAGCAGGTATAGAGGTGCATAACTGTACTCTCAGCTACTCAGGAGGCTGAGGCAAGAGGATCACTTTAGCTCAAAAGTTTGAGGTTGCATGCTTGCTTCAGCAGCACATATACTAAAATTGGAACAATACAGTGAAGATTAGCATGACCCCTGCACAAGGATGACACACAAATTCTTGAAGTTTACCATATTTTACAAAACTGAAAAAAAAAAAGTTTGAGGTTGCTATGGGCTATGGTGATGCCATGGCACTATACCTACTTAGGGTGACAGAGTAAGACTCTGTCTCAAAAAAAAAGCCACGGGCTGACAAGAAAAATAATTGCAAGATACACACACACACACACACACACACACACACACACACTTATATACACACTTATATGTATGTATGCATATATGTGCATATCTGCTTACCACAAGATAATTTTTATTAGACATTAGGGAAATACTAATTAAAATTAGAATAAGATACAACCATATGCCTATTAGAAAGGCTAAAATTAAAAAGAACTCACCCTGCCAAGTGTTGATAAGGATGCACATGAACTGAAGCTCTCATGTATGTGTACTGCTGATAGGAATATGAAATGGTACAATACTTTGAAAACAGTTTAGCCCTTTTTTAAACTTTATAGATACATCTAGTCATCCCTACTCAAGAAAAATGAAAACAAATGACCAAAGACTTGCACATGAATATTCATGGTAGGTTGATTTGTAATAGTTAAAAACTGGAATCAACCAAACACAAAATAAACAGATCAACTATGGCATATTCATGCAATGGAATCAATGAAAAGGAACGAAGTTTATGTCGACATTGGTATTGACACCTGCCACAACATGAATGAATATTTAAATGGTCATGTTGAATGCAAGAAGCCAGGCAAGAAAAGTATATACTGTGTAACTCCACTCATATAAAAGTCTAGAAAATACAAACTAATAGTGCCTGAATGCATATTAATAGTCGCCTTTGATCAGAGTGGAGAGAAGCAAAAGGAAGAAATTTCAAAAGTTGTGAATATGTTGTACTGTACTTTCATGAGTGTGTAAATATGTCCAAACTATTCAATTAATTTTCAATTTCTGTAATTTATTAAATTTCAATTATAATTTGATAAAGCTTTAAAAATTTTCACAAAGAATACTCCAGGTCAGATGGTTTTAGCAGTAATTTCTACCAAACATTAAAATATACATATTATATATATATGAAATATATATGAATATATATATTTCACATACACTCTTGTGAAGAATACCAAAAGAGAAAACAGTTCCCACTGCTCCAATATAAAAATCTAGTAAGATCTTTATGTAAAAAAAAATCACAAGCCAGTATGTCCTACAAAAATAGAAGTAAACCTTAAACAAGATATTTACAAGTTGAATCAACAATATATAAAATGTATATCACTACCAAAAAGGAACATGATTTGAATTAACATGTAAAAATCAATGTTAAAATCATCATTTTAACAGAATTTTAAAAATTATCACCTTGATATATGCCCCAAATCATTTCATGAACTCTAAAATCCTTTAGCTCTTAGATTAAAAAAAAAAAAAGCATGAAAAAATATAAAACTTGTCCATGATAAAAGTTCCTAGCATACTAGTAATAGAAGGGAACTATCTAAATCTAAGAGGTTGGTCACAAAAATCTTACAGTTCGCATCTTAATGCAAAATGTTGAACATTTTTTCCTTCAGCTAACACACATGATAAGAATGTCCATTATCCTTCTACTTAAGATTATACTTTTAGTAACTCAATAAAAGTAAATTAAAAGTTTAAAAATAGAAAAAGAATATGATTGTATACATAGAAAATCTAAAAGAATATACAATTAAGTTTAACAAATTAATAATTAAGCGTAGTGAATTAATTTCCTATGTATAGTAAATTAACATACAAATATGTATTTTTGTACACTAGCAGAAAACAATTGGAAATGTAATTTTTAAAGAATACCATTTACATACTTACAGAGCAACAAAAATATCAATTATATAAGAATAAATCTAATGAAATATGTGAAGTTTCTACAATAAAATACAATAAAACATTGTTGAAAGAAATTAAAGAGACTTAAAATTTTCAAATACAAATACCAACATGTTTGTTGATTGGTGTCTGAAAGAGAAATAATATAATGATTCTAATTTACATAAACATATAAAAATTAAAAGGGTTTAAAATAGCCAAAATAATCCTGAAAAGAACAAAATCTGAGATCTTACACTAGCAGATTTTGAGGTTTTATTTGAGTAATGGTAATTAAGATACTATGATATTGGCAAAAGGATATACAAACATATTAATGAAATAGACTAATGACCAGAAACAGACTCACACATAACTGGTTAGTTGATTTATCTTAAAGGTATCTATATCTCTCAATACAGGAAGGATAGTCTTTCCAATGAACAATAATGGAACGATTAGATGTATAAATGGGAAAGAATGAAATATGTCACTTTATACTATGCATGAAAATTAATTTGGTATAAATCATAAACCTAAATATTATATAACATCCCTATAGGAAAACAGAAAATATATTTTTATGACCTTGGCCTAGAAAAGCTTTCTGAAACAGAACTCATAAAGCACTAATCATTAAGAACAAATCAAATGAATGAGAAATCAAGTTTCATTAAAGTTAAGATATTCTGGCCATGCAAACATAATTAAAAGTGAAAATGCATTCCACATAGAGAAACAAATCTGATAAAAAGATCTCATCTTTAGAAAACAAAGAGAATTCCTACAAATCACTAAGAGACAGATGTCCCAACTTTTAGTGGGCATAATTCTTAAAGCAGTACCCACAAAATGGGATATTGTGTGTACGTGTGCTATTCATTTGATGTAAATATCAGTTTAGTCAAAGGTATATAGTCATCAAAGAAGTTGAAGTTAAAGTGATGACTATATAATGACTAAAATTAAAAAGTATTTATTATAAGTGTTGGTAAAAATATAGAGCAACTGAAATTTTTATATGTAGTAATCTGTAGTATAAACTGGTGAAACTACTTTCTTTGTAAAACTGCCATTAGTGAATAAAGCTAAACGTACTCTATCTTATCACCCAGCAATTCCACTTGCCAGGTATATATCCAAGAAAAATGAGGGCATTTGTACAACAAATGACATGTTCAAGAATGTTCATGACTTATTTAGTAAAAGAAAGTAAAGCATTATAGCAAAATGCTATAAACAGTAAAAATAAACATCAAAAATAAATAAAAACATAAATTGTGATATATTAAGTCTGAGAAATAGGATGCTATATACAAGTTTTTTAAAACCTACTACTACATGCAACAAGCCAGATGCAAAGAGGCCTTAATGCATGATTCTATTTATAGGATGTTCAAGAATGCCAAAATTAATTGACAGTGATAAATGTCGAAACAGTGGTTATCTCTGCAGGGGACTAGGGTTGTTATTGAGTGGGAAAATATCCAAAGGAGCTTTATGTGGTGCTGTAAATGTCCCATATGCTGATGTGAGAGACAGTTATATGGTGTATACATATCTAAAAAGTCATCAAACTGTACTCTTAAAGTTTAGGACATTATATATGTTATACCTAAATAAAAATAAAAAGAACATGAAAACAATAATTTTTAAAATTTTTCTTAATAATTTTAGCCATTTTTTTAAAGTTAACAACTAAAATAGGGCCAGAGAGGTTCCATCTCAGCTAAAATAAAATGTGCACTAAATAAAAATCTGTAAGATATTGGCACTACAAGCAATCACATTAACTCAAGCCCTGATAGTCCAAGAAGGCAATTTCTTCAGAAGCCAAGTGAAGCTACAGTAACAACAGAAGAATCCCATATTCATTTTGCCAGCAAACACTAAATAGGTTTTCTCCTTAACCACAGCTGAGAAAACTGAAGAATATGGACAAGAATCTTTAAAAATTCAGTACTAGAAAAAGCGTGCATCACCCAAGAGGTTCAGAGCAAGGATGTACTACAAATTGATTTATTACAGGAAACTCTGGGCAACCCTTCAGGCGGCATATAAGAAGACGCAACTTTCATGAATATGAAAGAAAGCCATAGAAGTAGAATAGATCAAGTAATTAAACAACAGGAAAAGCTATGTTTGCATTCAACTCAAAAAATAAATTGGATAAGTATGAGAACTTCTAAAATTAATCCTAAAAAAGTAGTGGTGATTATGGGTTTTTATTGGGTAAAGAGGATAGTTAGAGTAAACATATGGTAGATTATAAGGAAGAGTAAGAATATTTAGAGAGCTTTGAAACCAAAATTTAAAAAAATATTTGAAAACTACATAAGGTTATGAGTAAAAATAAGATCTCATCAGAGAATAGTTAAGTTAGTTCAGTCATCAACCATTGAGCAAGCAAGGAGAATAATTTAAAAACATACAATGAAACTATACAATGAGGGAATAAGGATAGCCAAAAATTTAAATTAAGTGCAATTGAGGACTGTATTACTAGAAAGTTGATAGAGGTCTTTTACAGCAAACCCACAGCCAATATTGTATTGAATGGAGTTAAATTGAAATCATTTCCACTCAGATCAGGAGCCAGACAAGGTTGCCCATTGCCTTCACTGCTTTTTAACATTGTAATGAAAGTCTGAGCCATCGCAATTAGGGAAGAAAAGGTTATCAAGGGTATCCATATAAGGTCAGAAGAGATCAAACTTTCACTCTTCACAGATGATATGATTGTATAACTGATTCTACTACAAAACTCTTAGAAGTGATGAAGAAATATAGCAGCATCTCAGGTTACAAAATCAACACTCATAAATCTGTAGCCTTTATATATATAAACAATAGTCGAGGACTCTATTGCATTCACAGTAGTGCCAAAGAAGATGAAATATTTGGGAGTTTACCTAACAATGGACATGAAAGATCTCTATAAAGAGAACTATGAAACTCTAAGAAAAAAAATAGCTGAAGATGTTACCAAATGGAAAAACATACAATGCTCATGGCTGGGAAGAATCAACATTGTTAAAATGTACATATTACCCAAAGCAATATACAACTTTCATGCAATCCCTATTAACCCTCCACTGTCATACTTTAAAGATCTCGAAAAATAATACTTCATTTTATATGGAATCAGAAAAAACTTCAAATAGCTAAGACATTACTCAGAAATAAATAAAAGCAGGAGGAATCAATGTTACCAGACCTCAGACTATACTATAAATCCATAGTGATCAAAACAGCATGGTACTGGCACAAAAACAGAGAGGTAGATGTATGGAACAGAATAGAGAACCAAGAGATAAACCCAACTACTTACCATTATCTGATCTTTGACAAGCCAATTAAAAACATTCAGTGGGGAAAAGATTCCCTATTTAACAAATGGTGCTGGGTGAACTGGCTGGCAACTTGTAGAAGACTGAAACTGAACCTACACCTTTCACCATTAACTAAGATAGACTCTCACTGAATTAAAGATTTAAACATAAGACATGAAACTATAAAAATAGTAGAAGAAAGTGGAGGGAAAACTCTTTAAGAAATCAGCCTGGGTGAATATTTTATGAGGAGGACCCCCCCGGGCAATTGAAGCAGCATCAAAAATACACTACTGGGACCTGATCAAACTAAAAAGCTTCTGCACAGCCAAGACCACAGTAAGTAAAGCAAGAAGACAGCCCTCAGAATGGGAGAAGATATTTGCAGGTTATGTCTCCGACAAAGGTTTAATAACCAGAATCCATACAGAACTCAAACGTATAAGCAAGAAAAGAACAAGTGATCCCATCTCAGGCTGGGCAAGGAACTTGAAGAGAAATTTCTCTGAAGAAGACAGGCATACAGCCTACAGACACATGAAAAAATGCTCATCATTCTTAATCATCAGAGAAATGCAAATCAAAATCACTTTGAGATATCATCTAACTCCAGAAAGATTAGCCCACATCACAAAATCCCCAAACCAGAGATGTTGGCATGGATGTGGAGAAAAGGGAACACTTCTACACTGCTGGTGGGAATGCAAACTAAAACATTCATTTTGGAAGGATGTTTGGAGAACACTTAGCAATCTAAAAATAGACCTGCCATTCAATCCTACAATTCCTCTACTAGGTATATATCCAGAAGACCAAAAATCACATTATAACAAAGATATATGTACCAGAATGTTTATTGCAGCCCAATTCATAATTGCTAAGTCATGGAAGAAGCCCGAGTGCCCATTGACCCATGAATGGATCAATAAATTGTGGTATATGTACACCATGGAATATTATGCAACCTTAAAGAAAGATGAGACTTTACCTCTTACATGTTTACATGGACAGAGCTGGAACATATTTTTCTTAGCAAATTATCTCAGGAATAGAAAAAAAAGTGTCCAATGTACTCAGTCTTACTATGAAACCAATTTATAGCTTTCTTATGAAAGCTATAACCCAAATATAGCCCAAGAAGAAGGGGAAAGGGGAAAATAAGGGGAAGAGATGGGGGAGGGTGGGGGGAGGGAGGGTAATTGGTGGGACCACAATTACAGTGCATCTTACAAGGGTACATGTGAAATTTACTAGGTGTAGAATATAAATGTCTTAACACAATAACTAAGAAAATGCCGTGAAGGCTATGTTAACCAGTGTGATGAAAACATTTCAAATTGTATATAAAACCAGCACATTGTTACACCACCACCACCACCACCACCCCCCAAAAAAAGAAAAGTTGGGAGCAAGCTACCCTGTAGATCCAGGGTCTGGCTATCATGGTTTAGTTTCCACTTGGCACCACTTTCTTGTAAATGTTGTGTGATTCAAATGACATTGGAGATGATTCTGGGTCCTAGATGATTCTGGGCCTAGGACTTCCAGGATAGGGATGATTTATTACAGGAATCTTCCAGTTTGTCACTGCCCTTTTGTTAGCTTTACTAGGAGGACTGGACAAAAGAATCTCGGGGAGGTAGAGATTTAACTCCTATTCTCCCACTACTCTAGATGCGTTGCCTACAGTTTCCACTCCAAGCCTGCGAATGCTATCACCAACACCGCCACAGTGAAGATAAGAAATTTCCCCTATGCTCTTTGATAGAGGAGGGAGAGGGCCAGGTGGAAGAAGGCCTTCATTGTGTTATATTTGAATTTGCTTTATCAAGGTGACATAAAACAATTTCACTATTCCTTTCTAATACTTTGGGTCTGAACCTACGTTCTTTCTGTAGCAAAGCTTGAAAATAGATAATATGAGTGTTCCAACAAAAAGCACGTGAGTGGAGAAACAAGATAGCAAAAGAATGGGAGAGGGAGATAGATAAAAGAAAGATAAAGGCATATGAAGAGACCTAAGGGAAAAAAATGACATTTGTGAGAAGCAAAATCATCTGAAACAGACGAAAAAGAGAAAATTAAAAGGACAAGGAAAGA
Source organism: Loris lydekkerianus (assembly GCA_963574355.1). Lineage (NCBI taxonomy): Eukaryota > Metazoa > Chordata > Mammalia > Primates > Lorisidae > Loris > Loris lydekkerianus. The sequence continues at coordinate 11,577 of CAUYPK010012718.1, forward strand.
AAGAAGAAAGACATGGAGGGATGGAAATAAGAAAGGAGAGACAAAGGAGGAAGAAGGAAGGAAAGGAGTTAGGGAGGTAGGAAGAGGGGAACTTACAGCACCTTCTCCATGCTATAGGAATTTGTCCCGAAAATAACAAGTAGTGTTTTTTATTTTTCTTTTTTTTTTTTTTGAAGTAGGCTTCTTAATTTTATGGTATAACTCTTGTCAAATAATGTTTCTCAACTGTCTTGTTTAAAAATACTGTCCCTATTCTCCAAAATCCTGTGAGTGAAATTAGGAAAATACTAGATGTGATTTTTCAAGTTTCCTTCCTTTCACTGTCTGATAGGGCTCCTCAAGTAGAGAGAAAGTCACTAAATTTCATTGTGTGGCTCGGCGCCCATAGCTCAGTGAGTATGGGCACCAGACACATACACTGAGGATGGCAGGTTGGAGCCCAGCCCAGGCCTGCTAAACAACAATGACAACTGCAACCAAAAAATAGCCAGGTGTTGTGGTGGGCGCCTGTAGTCCCAGCTACTCGGAAGGCTGAGGAAAGAGGATCGCTTAAACCCAAGAGTTTGAGGTTGCTGTGAGCTGTGACCTCACGGCACTCTACTAGGGGTGACATAGTGAGACTTTGTGTCTAAATAAATAAATAAATAAATAAATAAATAAATTTCATTATGCCTTTATTCTTGATTGGAAAAAAATTTCCTATGTCCTTAACAGTATCAGATGAATAACTGACTGAGTGTTATAATGTAAAGGCTCAGAGATTTATATTCATTAAAAAAAAGTAAAAGATTAAGAAGTGAACTCTGAGAGACTTTTAAAACCACCTGATGTCAAACAAATGTTTAAGGTTAACAGGTCCACAATAAGAACACATTGAGGTGACAATTTAAATAAATGGATCCTAAAAGTAACTTAAAATACTACATTTGTTTATGTGAAAGATAATTATGGAACAGGGTGATTGCCAATAGTTTACAACCCAAAATGTATTTTAAAATATTCAACTAGAATAATTGGATAGCAGAGAGTTGAAGGACAAAAAGTACACTGTTATCAAAAATAAAGCATAATCAGAAATTCAATTTTAATGCCTACGCAATCTGTGATGGACCATGAGCAATATTTGGCATTCATGAAGAAATTAGGCTGCTATAGAAAGAAAGGAACCTATTTGTGAAGACCTTCTCTCTTTTTTTCTTTTCTTCCGTAAGAAAACCATCCATGTTTCTTTACACAAGTTGATAACATTATCATGTCTGCTCCTAATGATGAATGCTTTACAGCCAAAGGCAATTGAAGAAATGTGCTGAACAAAAGAATAACTTACCACATTAAAGAAAATGTTGATCTTTTAAATACAAAAGCAATTGTGACATAGAACATTTAACAGTATCACTTTACCAGACTTAATGGTATACTACAAGGCTATAGTAACCCAAACAGCATGGTACTGGAACTAAAACAGAGACATAGATCTATGGATCATAAGAACCCAGAGAGGAAACCATCATCATATTCCAATCTTATCTTTGATAAGCAGACAAAACATACAGTGGGGGCAGAGGGATTCTATTCAATTAATGGTGCTGAGAAAGCTGGGTAGTCATATATAAAACACTGAAACAGGATCCGCATCTCTCACCACCCACAAAAATTAATTCACAATGTATAAAAGACTTAATTTTTATTTTTATTTTTATTTTTTTTCTTTTTTCTTTTTTTTTTTTTATTATAGATAAAAATATGCACCATAGATGTTCCCCAACCCATCACCCTCCCTCTACCCAAACCTCCCCCCTCCCTTCCCCTTCCTTGGTCCTTTCCTCATAGTCTTGTGGTATAGTTGGGTTATAGCCTTCATGTGAAAGCTATAGTTTAGCTTCATAGTAGGGCTGAGTACAT
>CAUYPK010012720.1:0-11861 GCA_963574355.1 Loris lydekkerianus
TGGGCAAGAGATTTGAAGAGAAATTTCGCTGAAGAAGACAGGCGCGCAGTCTTCAGACACATGAAAAAATGCTCATCATCTTTAATCATTAGAGAAATGCAAATCAAAACTACTTTGAGATATCATCTAACTCCAGTGAGACTGGCCTAATCACAAAATCCCAAGACCAGAGATGCTGGCGAGGATGTGGAGAAAAGGGAACACTTTTGCACTGCTGGTGGGAATGCAAAATAATACATTCCTTTTGGAGAGATATATGGAGAACACTTAGAGATCTAAAAATAGATCTGCTATTCAATCCTGCAATTCCTCTACTGGGCATATACCCAGTAGAAATCACATCATAACAAAGATATCTGTACATGAATGTTTATTGCAGCCCTATTCACAATTGCTACGTCATGGAAAAAGCCCAAGTGCCCATCGATCCACGAATGGATTAATAAATTGTGGTATATGTACACCATGGAATATTATGCAACCTTAAAAAAAGATGGAGACTTTACCTTTTTCATGTTTACATGGATGGAGCTGGAACATATTCTTCTTAGTGAAGTATCTCAAGAATGGAAGAAAAAGTATCTAATGTACACAGCCCTACTATGAAACTAATTTAGGGCTTTCACATGAAAGCTATGACCCAATTTACAACCTAAGAATAAGGAGAAGGGGGAAAGGGAGAGAAGGGAGGGGGGAGATGGGTGGAGGGAGGGGGATTGGTGGGATTGCACCTGCGGTGCATCTTACAAGGGTATATGTGAAATTTGGTAGATGTGGAATGTAGATGTCTTGGCACAATAACTGGGAGAATGCCAGGAAGGCTGTGTTGACCAGTATGATGAAAATGTGTCGAACGGTCTATGAAACTAGTGTATGATGCCCCATGATCATATCAATGTACACAGCTATGATTTAATAAAAAAAAAAAAAAAGAAAATGAATATTTAGATGTAATTGAAGAAACCAAAGAAGAAGGGATCTTTTCCAAAACAACTAAGGAGGGATATGAATGAATTAATGGAAAAGCTTTGAGATTCCTTGCTGGTGAGCAGGACACCCTGCCTCCCTATACCTTCCTGAGCTCTTAAGACAGATCAGATAAGTTGCTCAAGGAAACCATCAAGTTGCAAGTCCACTACTTGCAAGTGCAAATCAAGAGACATGCTGTGAACCAGTGGCCTTCGGAGTTCTGTGTGTGTGTGTGTGTGTGTCTGTGTGTGTGTGTCTGTGTGTATTTGTTTTTTCAAATAGGGCAAGTGGTGCCTTTTGTCTCTGAGACATTTAAGGTTGAGGTTTAGGGTATCCCAGTAGTATAGACTTAGATAAAAGAAGAGGAAAGTTGTAGTTCTCATTGAGTCCCTGCTTTGCCTTTAAAAGAAGACTCTGTTTTACCAGCACCTATTTTTTGAAGCTTGATATTTGTCAATAGTTTTTGTTTGTTCCTGTCTTCATAGAATGTGACATAATGGCAGAAGTCTAGTTTAAAAATCCTTTGCTGGACATTTGATATGGAAAATAGTTAAATTTTTCTCATGTCTAGAAGACCATTCCTCCTTGGGCTGTTGGGCAGGTTCAGTAGTAGTGCTGTGCCAAGTTGTACTAGAAATTGATTTCTACAAAGTTAACGGCTGGATATGCTTGCTGCATCACACTCATATACCTTTCCTTACCTAGTTCTGGGAGCTAGAAGCCCACAATCAAGTTGATAGAAGACAAGTCTTTATTCCAAAGGCTCTAAGGAGGAGCTTTCTTGTGTCTTTCAGCTTCTCGTGGCACTAGAAGTCCCTTGGCCTGTAGATGAATCACTTCTGTCTCTTCCTCTGTCTTCACATGCCTCCCCCCCAACTTTTAATCCTCTATCCTTTAAACAATGTGTGTCAGTGCCTATTTTGGAGTCTCAGTAGAGGTGGCAGCTGATGTCACCCTGAGGAGGCATGGCACCAGCAGGGGCTCCTATCATATTGGTATAAAGTTTTAGAATTGCCTACTACAGACCAGTGAGTAATCACAAATCTTGAGCCACGGAACAGATAATTTACTGCCTATTTGCAAAAGAAGTCAGCCTGAACTAAAACATGGATAAAACTGATTTATTATTAGCTGGAGTCTTTACTTCACATTCCAGGAATATACACATAGCCAAGATGTTTGTAATAAGGCTGGCAAAATCACATCGGCAATAAGTCATTTTCCTCTGGGGTTGTAGGTCGGATCTACAGTAATGAATTTAGCTTTTCCCCTTACATTCTAGAACTGCAGTGTCTACTCCTTCATTTAACCAATGTTTTGTCTTTTCTCTTTCTGCTAGCAAATATCAACTCAGTAGTTTGAGTACATACTTGAAAATAAAAGGAATGAATAACCATGAAAGCTAACTCTCACACCTATTGTGCACTTATTTCCTTCCCCTCATTACCTCTCAGGGGTACCCACTGAAGAGCTTGTGCTGTGTTTAAGATGTGAACATCTGGGTCTGTCAGATAGAGTAGATATTTCCAGGAAAGGGAAGGTGATCATCAGCACCCCAACAGCTTGAAAGGCAGAGGACAGACTGGCCTGCTATGCTTTCCAGTAGACTTTGCAGGCTGTCCAGCTCTTGTTATGTTTAATGAAGTGCAATCTCCACTAAGCAGCCACAGTTCAAATGGCTTTTGAGAACAAATGAAATCAGAAGAGGATAGCAATTTGTTATCCCTCCCTGTAAGCTGATTCCACATGACGTTGGCTCATTAATATAAGAAACTACAAAGTGAGGGAGTATAGGTCCAGAGCTGGTTGGTTGAATGCAGCCCTCTGGTCTATCCTCTTCGTCTCAAAAGTACCCGTTGGCTTGCTGCTGCCTAAAATTTTACTAGTAAGGGATCAGTAATTTCTTTGTCTCCCTAGACAAGTATTTCATTTAGAAAAACAACTTTCCTTGGGAGGTCCACAACCAATTGTTATTCACACCTTACCCTGAGGCTGTTGGTACTTCTTGCCATATAATCATAGGACTCTGGAAGGCAAGGGCAGGAGATTCCCTTGAGCTCAAGACAATCCTGAGCAAGAATGAGACCCCATCTCTACTAAAAATTGAAAAAAAAAAAAAATAGAGCAAGGTGATAGGCACCTGTAGTTTCATAGTACTCTAGTCTGGGCAACAGAGTGAGACTCTGCCTCAAACAAACAAACAAAACAACTGGATGCTATTGTTATATTGTTTTCAAAATCACTAGGCAGCACAGAGGTAATCCTTGAGAATCAAGGTATGATGTGTATGATGTGATGATACCTTTCTCAACCAGGGAAAGGCTGAATGGAGTGTCATAGGTTCTGGAGACACCAGAAGGTACTGAGTAGGGGGCCTTTGGAGTAACAAATGGAGTGAGAGGCAGATATGCATGCTGCATAGGTAAGGGGAGAAACTAAAGTGAAAGAAATGTGAAAGGAATTGAGATGACACAAGGAAGAGGAGGAATGTGAATAATAAAGGTCAGTCACTGCAGAGAGTGATTTCAATGTACTCACCATGGTGCCAGTCACTGGCATGTGCATTTTCTCGCCCTCAATCATTATAATAGCCCTGTCAGGGATTTACCTTTCTATTACACAGAGGAGGAACCTAGACTGATAGGGGATTAGAGACTTGACAACATTGGGATATGGGCTAAGTAGGGCAGGGTACAAAGTCAAATAGTGCTGCTTCCACACTGATGCACAGAAGGTCCAGTGTTCAGATTGTGCTATGGGGGAAGAAAACTGTGGCATAAAGTCCTTCCTAAAAATATATAGTTATTTGTATTCTTAGATTAATATGTAAATATGCCTCTGACAATTGATATGTAGACTTGAACCCATGTGGGTAACATTTTAGTTCAGATTATTTGATGAGGCTGGTTCACTAAGAGGACTTAGTGATGCTAGAGCAGGGGAATAGAAGGATAAGGAAGTTTTGATAGAGGATGGGAGATGGAATGGTCTGGAACAGGGAGTGTGGTTGAACATACGTCCAGGCAGACAGCTTGTGGGGATGGCATAGAACTAACTGGGAAGGGAACCACTGCAAAGTGACTTAGTCTACAGAGGGCCATCCTCTGCATCAGTGTTTTGTGAGGTGTGAGTTGTGATTTAAAATACGTGAAAAGGAAATAGAATAAAATAGAAAAGAAAACAGTGAATTGCATATAGTAAAAGTAAGTATTACTTCATGAACTTGATATCAGTTAAGGATACTGGTGTGAATGCATATAACAGATTATGCTATTAGATCTACTTTCTGGTTAGAGTTTTATGTGTATGATATTTTTGAAGGGAGTTTGTTAAAAATTTATGACTGAGCCCCACATTTTTCAATTCAGGAGTTATGGGACATGTCCCAGAAATTTGTATTTTTAATAGGCATCCCAGGAACCACACTTTGAGAGTTATCAGTATTAGGCCATCCTTAGGGTGCTTAGGGATTCACTGAAACCCATAGTAGAAATAACTAAAAATGTGTCCATCCACCATTTAGTTTTGAAAACTTTGCTTATTGACTACTAACATGACATAAGTTCACTAAATACTCCTAAGGACATGAGCTGACAAAAGATTTTTCAACATTTGATGAGAGGCAATTTGAAGACCACTAGAAGGCTTCATTCTAAGCAAAATTGTTTCTTCCTATATTATATGTTGCTGAACAAAATTCTAGCCAAGGTCTAGATTTTTAGTGTCAAGAATCAATGCTGGAGAAAAGTGGTCCAAAGTCTAGTAAGTATGTAATCTGTGGTCTCAAAGCTACATATGGCCCTCAAAATCCCCAAGTGTGGCCCTTCCACAGCATCCAAACTTTATAAAACAAATCCCTTTATTAAAAAAATTTGTTCTGTGAAATTTGGATTCTGTCAAAAGTCTTCAGTGTAGGGGAAAAGCCATAATTACAAGCCCCAGAACATTGGTAAAGGGCTGGCTAACGCCACTTCCTGGTGTCCCTAATCCAATCTCACACTACCAGTTTTAATTGCCAAATTGCCAAAAATGCTCATGGGGTAGGACTAGCATAAGAATTCTGGCAACATGAATAATCAAAGTAGATCAACTCCCCCAAGGAATGAAAAAGGAGCTACAATAGAAAATGGCATTCATAGACAAATGGCTGAATTGTCAGAAATAGAATTCATATATGAATGGCAAAAAAGATGAATAGAATAGAGAAAAAGATGGAAATGGAAACACAAAGAATAATTTAAAAGTTGTCTCAAGAAATTAATGAGTTCAAAGACAATGTCACCAAGGATATGAACATAATGAGAAAAGATATAGCAGAGCTCAAGGAAGTGAAAAAGTTATTTGAAGAGCTTCAGTATACAGTAGGATCCTTCAGTAATAGAGTTGACCAAGCAGAAGAAAGGATCTCAAAATTAAAGACAAGGCTTTTGAATGATCCCAAGCATTCAAAGATGCAGAAAAATGGAAAACAATAATAGAACACTCCCTGGGAGAGTTGTGGGATTATTCCAAAAGATCAAACACTTGACTTATAGGAATTCCTGAAGGAGAATAGATAGTTCTAAAAGCACAGATGTTCTACTCCAAGATATTATAGAGGAGAAATTTCCCAAGCATAGCAAGAGATACAGAAATTCAGATAGTAGATAGCTTCAGAACCCCAGCAATATTCAATCCAAATAAAGCACCTCCTAGACACTTTGTAATTAACTTAGCCAAATTTAGTATGAAGGAGTAAATCCTGCAAGCAACTAGATGTAAGAAAAGCATTATCTACAAAGGGAAAAATATTAGAATGACTGCAGATCTTTCAACTGAAACTTTTCAAGCCAGAAGAGGATGGTCACTGACTTTTAATTCTCTAAAACAAAACAACTTTCAGCCCAGGATCCTGTATCTAGTTAAACTGAGTTTCATTTGTGAAATACTTTAATTACATTTAGATGAAGAAATTTGTCATAACTAAACAAGCTTTCCAGGAAATGCTCAGACCCATTTTCCTTAGTGATTAGCACAATGGTTTACCACTAATGTAAACTCACCCAGAATTTATTAATCAAAACTTAACTCACACAATGGTGAATGGATTAAAAAAATGTACTGGACCTTTGGAAAAAAAATGACTGCCAAAACACTACCATATCTATCAATTCTCTCAATTAATGTGAATGGCTATATGTCCTCTAAAAAGAGACAGGTTGGCTGAATGGATACAAAATCTAAGGCCAGGTATCTGTTGCCTATAAGAAACTCATATAACCTCAAAGGATACAAAAAGACTCAAGGTGAAGGGATGGACTTCTGTAATATAGGCAAATGTAAATCAGAAAAAAGGAGGGGTTGAAATTTTATTTGCAGATACAATCAGATTTAAACCAACAAAGATAAGGAAAGACAAGGATGGATGCTACATATTTGTCAAGAGAAACAGTCAACATGAAGAAATTTCATAATTAACCTTTATGTGCCTTACCCTAATGCTTCTCAATTTATAAAGAAAACTCTAACAGATATGAACCATTTGATATCTTCCTGCACTATAATACTTTGAGATTTTAACACCCCTTTGACAGTTTCAGATAGATCCTTCAAGAATAAACTTAGCAAAGAAATATTAGACTTAAACTTGACCCTAGAACAAATGGACTTAATAGATATCTATGTAACATTTCATCCTAATAAAACTGAGTACACATTCTTCTCATCAGTCCATGAATCATCCTCCAAAACAGATAAGATCTTAGGACACAAATCTAACCTCAACAAATGTAAAAGAATAAAAATCATTTATTTGATCTTTTATCTTCTTGGACTATCATGGAATAAAAGTTGAACTCAACAGCAACAGAAATATTTATGCTCAAACAAATTTATGGAAAGTAAATAACCTTAGGCTGAATAATACCTTGGTCAAAGACAAGATTAAGAAAGAAATAGTCAAATTTTTGGAAAAAATGACAATGAAGACACAAATTATCAAAATCTGTTGGATATTGCAAAGGAAGTCTTAAGAGGAAAATTTATAGCATTAGAAGCCTTCATTAAGAAAATAGAAGGTGAGAAAGTTAACAACCTAATGAGTCATCTGAAGCAACTTAAAAAGGAAGAACAATCCAACCCCAAACCCAGCAGAAGTAAAGAAATAACCAAAATTAGAGCACAATTATATAAAATTGAAAACAAAAGATTCATTCAGAAGATCAACAAAACAAAAAGTTGTTTCTTTGAAAAGTTAATAAATTGATAAACCTTTGGGTAGCCTAACAAGAAAAAGACAAGTAAAATCTCTAATAACATCAGTAAGAAATGATAAAGGAGAAATAATAACAGATACCACACAAATTAAAAAAAAGAAGATTACTACAAAAATGCTATTTTCAGAAATATGAAAATCTGGAGGAAATGGACCATTACCTCAACCAGAAAGAATTAGAAACTTTGAATAGATACAACAAACACTGAAATAGTGTCAACTATACAAAATCTCCCAAAAAAGAAAAGTCCAGGACCAGATGGCTTCACATCAGAATTCTACCAAACTTTCATAGAGGAAGTAATACCTACCTTACATAACTGTATCCAAAACATAGAAAAAGGAATCCTTCCAATACATTCTATGAAAGAAATATAACCTTGATCCACAAACCAGGAAAAGAACCAACAAAGAAAGAAATTATAGACCAATATCATTAATGAATATCAATGCAAAAATATTTAATAAGATCCTAGCAAACAGAATTCAACAATAGATCAAAAAAATTACACACTATGATCAATTTGGTTTCATACCAGGGTTACAAGATTGGTTAAAAAACCAGAAATCTATAAATATAGTATACCACATAAGGCTATCCTACAAATCTATAGTGATCAAAACAGCATGGTACTGGAACAAAAATAGAGATGTAGATATATGAAATAGAATAAGAATCTAGAGATGAACCCAGCCACATATCACCATTTGATCTTTGATAAGCCTAACAAAACATATATTAGGGAATAGACTCCCTATTTAACAAATGGTAAGGGGAGAATTGGCTAGTGACCTGTAGTAGACTTAAACTGGACTCTCACCTTTCACCACTAACAAAAATTTATTCTCGCTGGATAAAAGATTTATATTTAAGACATGAAACTATAAAAGTACTAGAAGAGAGTGGAGGGAAAACTGTTGAAGACATTGTCCTGGAAAAATATTTTATGAGAAGGACCCTCCTGGGCAATTGAAGCAATGCCAAAAATACATTACTGGGATTTGGTCAAGCTAAAAAGTTTTTGCACAGCTCTTTATTCGGTTTTCCATTTGCAAATGAATATAATAGCAGTGGCTTCCTTATAATGTGGCAAGATTAGGTGAAATCATTTATGTAAAGTGTGGGAGGCTTGCTGGGAACATGGAAAGCACTCAGGAAGTATTAGCATTATTATGCCTGGAATAGTCTTTCATTGTTGTGTATTTTTTTTTTAAGAGTCTTTGGTTTGGGTTGCATTTGGTCTGCATAACCTCCAGACACATGGTTTGAGCTGACACTCAGAGCCAGGCCCTATTCATTAAGGTGACCATCCCCAGCTCCTCAGTCTGCTATCCTGCCTTGTAGAAGCCTGCTGTTTTGGCTTCATCTGCTCTAGATACATAGAGTGACTGCATGTCCTTAGATGTCCCATCCACACTCTGGTAAAGTAAATCCTATCTGTTATGGTAGGAGGATTCCTATTCTGTCTTCAAGAGTTTTCTCAAAGATAACTCATCAAAGATGAGCTTTTCCTAATCTTCCTTCCACTCTTCCTGTGCTTTTTTATTAATCACTTCTTCCAAGGAACTTCTTTCACACTGTCATCATAAAGTTCTCTGAATTGATATAATTTGTTTATATTTTAGGCTAAGCCTCCATTTTCCCTGTGACAGTCATACACAGTCAGAATTCAGACATGTGTCATCAAGACACTTTAAAAAAAGTCATTACTACAGTTCTTTCTGCTTTGAAGCCTCATTTAACTTATGTGATAACTTTTCCTGTTTTTAAAAATTGAATGAGCTTACAGTCTAATTTTGTTATGAATAACTAATTTATAATTTCAAAATTGCTTCTTCCTTTATCCTTTTTCTTTCTCTCTTTCCCCTCCTCTCCCACTTCTATCATCACAGGTTTTTATTTTTGTTGTTGTTGTTGTGGTTTGTTTTTTTTTTTGCAGCCTTTGACTGCAGGAGAAAAAAAGAATTATTGTGGTTCCAGTGGATCAGAGTTTTCCAGTGTATTCAGGCAATGTGAAATTTTATTTAGACTCTTTAGCAAAGAGAAGATAACAGAAAATAATTGGATCTCCTTTTTGACTCTACCAGATTACCGGTTTCTTTACGTCCTCTACTTTGGCTAACCTCTTTGCAACTTTCTTTAGAGTTATAAGAATCAGAATGGTCTTCTTCAAAACTCCCTGCAGTGTGTGGGCAGCTGTTATGGGAATATCCCAAGGTCTTCATCCACTCTCTTCACATACACTACACTGCACTGCCCCAATTTCTTCATGCCCCACTACACACAGTCTTCCAAGACTTCATACTCTGAAAAAACATCAGAAAACAGAGTACCAGCCTCTGCTTACTTACACCTCTGACTTCTTGACTTCAAGGGATGTGGGCAGCACACTTCTACCTCTGTAGAAATAGGAGAAAGAAGTCCCTCACACTTTCTAAAATTAGTTGAGAAAACTACCAAACAAGGTTTGATTTCCTTAGAACTTTAAAGCCAATTAAAGTTTGGCACTCCATTCCCCCACTCAAAAAATTTTTCTTGGGAGTTTTTTGAATTGCATCTTTTTTAGCCAAAAGGTTCCATCACAATGATCCTCCGTAGTGATCCACTGCTTAGTCAATGGATATAGCCAACTAATATAGGGGGTGACAGGGTGAGGAAAAGGGGGATACTGATTGTTATATTTTTTTACATGAAATTACAAATGTCTACAAGAAAGGGAGTATTTTCATCTTTGGTATATTCATCTTTGTCATAGTTTGACTAGAATGCCTGACACAAACAATTGTAATGCAATAATTATTTATGGATTAAAGGAATGTCCAGAATCATTAAAAGTGATTTCCGGAAAGAATGTGCTCAGAGTTTAAGAGGATCTCAGTCAACTCTTGAAACTTTGCCATTAGTGGTTTTAGCCAGGAGTTCATCCAAAATAGCAGATGTTGAGGATTGGATTAAAGATGGCGGCTGAGTAACAGCTTCCCTGCAACTGGGCACGGTGAATCTGGGGAGACAAGACTCCAAACATCTCTGGCCAGTGGGATCTGCCTATGATCATCCCTTTGAGGATACAGGGAGCCAGCAAGGGACTTCTGGACCCCAGGAGGAGGACAAAAACAGTGGAAAACTGTCAAGTGGCTGTGTGTGTTTGATCGACCTAATCATGCCGTCAACCGTGAGTACAAGCAGCAGTGAGACTGCAAACTGGAAAGGCCTTACCTGTGAACTTTTTTGGTGTTCTTGGACTTGGCGCTCAGTTGAGCTACCTTGGGGAGAGCTTGAGCAAAAGTGTGGAGAACTTTGGGCATTGTCTGTGGCCCCAAAATGAGCCACTGAGCTAGGCTCAGTGAAAGCCATTGTGTGAAAAACTGCTCTGGCAAGCTCTGCCCCCAGGGTCCCAGAGCAAGGAACGGGCTGGACAAAGTAACCTAGTGAATGAGCAGCTTAAAGGTGGGGACTGAACTGCCTCAGAGCCCTAATCCTTAGGAGCAGAGTGAGACAGTTTTGGCACTCTGCAGCCTTGGGCTGTTGCCTTGGGTAGAGTTCCCAGATGTCACAGCTCATAGCAACCTCAAAATCCTGGGCTTGGCGGTGCCCAGACCTTCATAAGAGTTGTGCAGCAATCACCGACCAGTGACCCACACCCACCGGGACTCTGCATTCCCTGACCAGGAACTGTGGGAGCCATGCAACTCTGCGTCCCCCTCCTGTGTCTTCTCAGCCTCCATAATAGCTCATCCATCTGACCAGGGACTCTGGTAGCTGCATGCCCTCTGGAGCCCTCCCTGCCTCTGTGCAGAGCCATGATCCTGGTCAGAGACAGTTAGAGCCTTGGGTTCTCTGTGCCAAAGTCACTGGGTGCCAGGCACAGAGAACTGTGCACACCTCACTCAGCCCTGTTGCTGAATCCGGGCGTGTCGCACACCGGAGGTGCTTCCACAACCAGAACTTCCTAACTACAGCAGCACCAGAGGAACTACACAGGGTCACTCCCTACAAAGATCCAGCAACAATAGAGTGATCCCACCTGGGTCTAATATTGGAGAGACACCTCCCCAACTCTGAGGACGCCCAGAGGCAATGGTGAAAAGCAATCATGAGGCGAAATCAACAGAAAAACTCTGGCAATATGAATAATCAGAGTAGACCAACTCCCCCAAGGATCAATGGGGCAGAAACACCACAAGACCCCATGCACGAACAAATAGCTGAGATGTCAGAAATTGAATTCAGGATTTGGATTGCAAATAAGGTCAAATTAGAATTCCAAAGGTTATCTCAAGAATTCAACGGATTCAAAGAGCAAATTACCAAAGATTTTGACACATTGAGACAAGAATGTCCATCCCTCAAAGATCTGAGAAACACAGTAGAATCCCTCAGTAACAGAATAGAGGAAGCAGAAGAAAGGATTTCTGACATTGAAGACAAAGCTTTCGAATGCTCCCAAACCTTTAAAGAAGAAGAGAAATGGAGAGCAAAAACAGACTACTCTCTCAGAGAGCTCTGGGATAATTCGAAGAAAACCAATATTTGTCTTATAGGGATCCCTGAAAGTGAAGAAGTGGCTTCACAAGGCACAGAGTCTCTTCTCCACGAGATTATGAAGGAGAACTTTCCAGATATGCCAAGGGATTTCGA
>CAUYPK010012722.1:0-11801 GCA_963574355.1 Loris lydekkerianus
TAAGCAAAGAAATTTTAGATTTAAACTCAACCATTTAACATCTGTACATAACATACATCTACAGAACATTTCATCCTAACAAAACTGAATACATATTCTTCTCATCAGCCCACTCCAAAATTGACCACATCCTAGGCCACAAATCTAACCTCAACAGATTAAAAAAAATAGAAATTATTCCTTGCATCTTCTCAGACCATCATGGAATAAAAGTTGAAATAAATAACAACAGGAACCTGCATACCCATACAAAAACATGGAAGCTAAACAACCTTATGCTGAAGGATACATGAGTTATAGATGAGATTAAGAAGGAAATCACCAAATTTTTGGAAAAAAACAACAATCAAGACACGAATTACCAGAACCTTTGGGATACTAAAAAGGCAGTCCTAAGAGGGAAATTTATAGCACTGCAAGCCTTCCTCAAGAAAACGGAAAGAGAGGACGTTAATAACTTAATGGAACATCTCAAGCAACTAGAGAAAGAAGAACACGTCAACCCCAAACCCAGCAGAAGAAAAGAAATAACCAAAATCAGAGCAGAATTAAATGAAATTGAAAACAAAAGAATTATACAACAGATGTCTAGAATGATGTACATGTAGGAGAGTAAGCCATAAAGTTCCCAAAGTGCCTTGTCTTCTCTAATATAAATATATTTATAAGGACATATTCCAGTGGGCTCTTGGGCATGTTTGCCACATCAAGATTTTAGGGAGTAGGTGTGTATACAGTGGGGATAACTGAAAACAGGCCCCTTGAAAGGGCTCTTCTGTTGAAGAGATCTGAGCAGTGGGGTTAAGCCAAACCCCTAAAGTCTTTCCTCTTCTGCCTTTTCTCAGACGCTTAGAGGACATCCAGTTTTTTGAAGCCCTATGGCTTCAAGCCTGGCTTCATTTGCTTGCTGCCAGGGTTTGTGTATAACATTTGTACCACAGTTACCTGAAATTCCCATCTAACTATTTTATGTATACACACGAATACTTAAATGCCAATATTTTAAATCATTTGATAAAGTCTTTGTAGCCACCCAGTCAAAATAATAATAATAATAATGAAATAAAAAACATTTCCCGTATGAAAGGGAGAAAATAAAATTCTCATTTCAAAGGAAAATAAAATAGTCAATTCTGCATCTCCAGCTGAAGAAGGTGCCAAGCTACCCCAGGACACCTGGTACCTCTGGGACACCTGGTACCTCTGGGACAGCTGATCTTCTGGTCCACTTGGTATCCCAGCACATCTGGAACTCCTGAAGCCAGGGAGCTTGTGTAGTCATCCACTCAGAAGGCTAATTGTTGGAGCACATCTTGTTACCCTGGAACTATGTATCAGCATAGACTTATCAAAACTGAACCAAAACACCCAGAAGTTATCTAAGCCACTGCTTTTCACACTTTAGAGATAAATTTTTCAAATTTAATTATAAGACGTTAACTTAGTACACTACAGTCACTTCTTAATCCCAGGAGGACCATAACTTGAAATCCTTGAATCTCAGTCCTGTCCATTCCCCCTTGTCAGGGTCAGTTATTGTTCTAGACCAGTGATCATTACTCTGATTTACCAACTAACATGTGGCAAATTCCACAACCAGACCATACTTGGCAAAGACGGGCTTTCATGTCTGCCCCTACCCAACCCAGTGACTGACCTCAAGCATCTGGAGGGGAGGCCACTCATCTGCGGTGCAGAGTTTAGCCGAGGAAACAAAGGCAGAAAAACAAGAGCAGACTGGAGGCTGCTGAAGCACTTTGTGGGTGGCTGGGAAGGCAACAACCAGTTCCCACATGAGGCTTTGGGAGAACTTCAGTTTCTGCCTCACTCCCTCCATCCCTCCTCTCACAACCTGTATCTTGGCACCTGGCCTTTCTCTACCAGGAGAAAGATGTGGGTGGGGAGGAGGCAGCCCAGGAGGTCTCTCGTGAGCTCTGACTTTAAGGCATAGCACCTGGGAGACCACAGCACACGGCCCCAGAGCTTGTCCCAGACCTGGAGCAGGCAGATCACCAAGGTTCCTCCATCTGGGACACCCAGCATGATGCTGGGCCAGGAGGGCTGCAAAGTCATCTCTCTCTTGAGTGACCTACATGAAATGGTCTGAAAATTATTCTTAGAACAACTGATTTTGTACATATCTATAAAAACATATTTGAGAAAACATAATCCCTTCTGCTTTGGTATGTGCACCTTTACACAAAGTCAAGCTTTTGAGCAGATACTCCACCGTGGGAGCTGGAGCCCATCACTGACTCAGTCTTGTCTTTTTCTCTTCTGGCATCTGAATGCCTTCTTTTCTTCTCAATTTTCCTCCAGCTCTTTTTCTAATTTGCCACCGATCTGGCTGGCTCTCCTCAACCTCGCCTGAGCACCCTGCACGTGCCTCTTGAACGTGCATGAGAGCCTCCAGTGTTTGAGACAAAGCCTTAATTGGAAAAAGCTCTCTCAGCCACCACAGGGAAGAGAAAAATACGCCAACTGATAATGTTTTTTTCCATAAAGTCTGAGCCGTGCCTGTCTTTGTTTTAATGAGGAACCAAAAGCTCTCGAAAATGAACATGTGTCTCCTGAGATAGATAAAGATGCAGTTTTATCTTATAGAAATTTCATGCTGGGAAGTCAGGTAATGGCTTGCCCGAGAATTGGCTAGAGAGGCTGAGCACTGAGGCAAGCTCTAGTCCAGGCCACTGAGCAACAGGTGAGCTCAGACGACCCAGGCCCAGGGAGCAGGCAGGAAGGATAACTGCAGAGCAGTCGCTAGGGACGGTCCTTAAAAGAAAAGTCTGAATATGGGCAAGGGTTGAGGGTATAGTGACAGTCTGTGGCTTTGAAGGGCACACTTATTTCTGCCAAAGGTCCCCCAGCACAATAAGCAGGGGACCTGAAATATCCACTGAGTGGGGGGTGTCCAGCCAGGGTGGTGAGGAGAGGGAGAAGGGATTTCGGAAGAAAACAAAAGGCTCCGTAAATCTTTCAGCAAGGGCGTGCAGACAGAGGCACACACAGGGCTTCTCGCTGCCTGTCGGCCCCTCTGTGACCTCCCCGCACACCAACATCCCAGAAGAAGGAGGGGAAAGTGCATTTCCCAAGCCTGAACCTCAACCAGGCCTCTAACTTGACTTCCTTGCGTGTGCCCTGAAGGAATTTGAAGGGGAGGAGTGAAAAGGCCACAGCGGAGCAGTAATCAGTGGCAGCTGCTGCTGCTAAGCTCTGACAGGCATTGCATCATGACGGAGCGTTCCTTGAGTCCTGCCATGTTTGGCTGCCAGGATGGGGGCGGGGAGGCAGCCTATTCTTAGGAAAGTGCCTGAGACGTGAGTTTGCAGAATTCATCACTCTGGATTAAAACCACATTTGTGGGGAACAAGCTTTTCAGAGGTGGAGGGTATGTTTAGACCCTCTCAGCTCAAAAGATGTATCAAATGTTAAGAGGGGCTTGGGCCATTCACTTGCCAATTCCTTTTTTTTTTTTTTTTTTTTTTTTTTTGAGACACTTTGTCACCCTCAGTAGAATGCTGTGGCATCATAGCTCACAGAATTTCAAACTACTGGGCTCAAGCTATTCTCTTGCCTCAGCCGCCCAAGTAGCTGGGACCACAGGTGCCGGCCACAATGCTCAGCTATTTTTTAGAGATGAGGTCTCACTCTGGGGTCTGGTCTTGAACCTGTGAGCTCAGGCAATCCACCTGCCTTGTCCTCCCAAGTGCTGGCCAGTTCCTTCTTAATGCAGTTTTCTATCTATAAGCTAGAAAAGTATATGGTCAGTAGGTCACCAAAAAGTACCCCAGAGCAGAGGACAGTTCAAATGAAACAACTAAGGTGTATAGAGAACCTGGAGGCCCTGACCTTGACCAGGGTACAGAGGGGCTGCAGCACTGGGGGCTGGGCTCTGTGTGGGGAAAACCCATGTGATCATTTAGTGGACGTTCTTGAGCACCTGTTGTTTTGCTTATTAAAGGGGATTATAAATCCCATAGCTATCCATATAATTCAATTGAAATAATTCCTCCCCAGAGATGAAAACATGTTTACATGAAGCCACAGCTTAGAAAGCAGGGCATATTAATGACTGCATTTCAAACAAGATGTTGGATCTTATACAAAATTTACAGCTCAGGAATTCATTTAAAATTAGTCTTGCCTTCTGAAGACCTGTTGGAGCACATGTAGGCCTCAGTGGGGGAGGCTGGGAGACCACTCGTGAGGGCCATCTGGGGTGTATACCTCAGGCCCCTGGCAGGAGTGGACAGTGTTTTTCATCTGACCTCAAGTCCAGTGAGGGGCTCCACAGGAGTCTGTGTTGGGCCCACTGTCCCCCTCCTGGGTAAGAACAGGAGCTTCAACCAGGAACTCTAGCCTCAAGAGCTCTGGGGGAGTTAGAGACCCCCCTGTGCCAGACACAATGCGCTCTCAAAACCCACTGCAGGGGACAGCTGCATCTAAGGCCCCTCAGCACAGCCAGTGAGGAGAAGCTGGAGTTGACTTCCAACTGCCCAAGCAAGCACCCACAGGTGAAGGAGCTGCAGTGATAGACCCACCCTGCCAGGAGACAGGGAAGCCTTGGAAAGCCAGAACATTCCTCAAGAAGGCCAACTGGAGGCACTCTCCAGGCCCAGATGGCAGGTCCCTAGAGGCTCTTCCCTCTCCCTCTCCAAGCCCTGGTATGGAGAGGGAGGACTCAGCCCACCCACACAGGCCCTCTGGCAGAGAGTTGATTGAGGTAAACTGAACACAAATTCCTGAATTGGGACTATATTCTGAGATTCTGATGATATGAATAACCAGAATACTTCCATCAAGAATTTCAAAGGATGGTGTGAGAAAAGCAGGGCCTGCTGGCGTTGCCATCCAGGATCAGGGAAAAGAACTCCTCCACCGAAGATTTTGTAAAAGTACAGAAAGGCAAAGGACAATTTTCTGATGTCACATGAGTCTGGACCATGCCAAGCACAGTTGCATGGATTACTTGAATTTATTTCTTATCAACAGCAAACAGTCTGGTGCTAGGCCGAAGAGCAAGAGGAGGGACTGGAAATATTTCCATGAATAATGCAAATTTAGAAAATCCAACAAGAAAAACACTCAAAATATGAAGCAGAGAGGTCTGATGGCCCACAGGAAGTGGTGGCATTCTGGGGACAGGCCAGTACAAGGTTGGGGACTCACCCTAGGCAGGATTAGCGGTGAGCTGCCCTGCCAGTTTTGCTTTTCCCTTTTTTATTCCTTCATTTGGATTGGGGGATCTGGGAGTAATTTTCTATAAGAAAGCATGTGCCTTCCACAGTGAATGTCCCTGTGCTGTACTTTATGACACTGGTGCTTCACATCACTGTAGCACTTCAGACAGCTCCCTCTTGGCCCACTCTAAGCTCCAATCACAGACGTGTGGCTATTGTCTGCCCTGGATCCTCCAGGCAGCCACAGGTAGTTCCCAACCACCTCAACAGCCTGGGTCAGCCTAAGAATTTGGTGGCCACAAAGTAGCGGGAGCAATTGCTTTGAATATTAAATGGAAAAAGAAAAAGGAAATACTTTTTTTTCTTTGAACTGAATCTTTTAGTGTGAAGACAGGACTCCACTGAAGTGACAGACAGAGAGGCTGCCCCTGGTCTGGCTGGCATTTGCAGATGCAGGAGGTTCCTGCTGCCTGGGCCTGGCAAGGTTCTTCCCTAGCCCTGCCTCCCCCACTTACTGAACCAGACTGAATCCCACATGCATGTTGGCTGCAGGCCTGGGGATAGTATCCATGGTCCCATGGAATAGCCAAACTGGATTTGATGTCTACTAGAAGCCACATGCCTGAGAAAGTGGACTGGGGATAGGTGAAGGCAGAGGCCACAATGGTGGCTGAAACTGCCAACACTCCCATGCAAACCCCTACTTCTTCTCATCAAAGAGACAGCTGCTTTACCAAGAGAGGCAGAGAGCACACTGACAGTTGCTTCCCTGCTATTTAATTTCCTCTGTTAGTAAGACAGGAAGTTGATGGATCATGGAAGTAACATCCTAGTCTTCTGAGAATCCCTACTCCTCAGACATGGCTTCTACCTCAGGGTTCCCTCCTCCTCAGCCCTAACTTCTACCTCAGGCTCCATCCTCCTCAGACATGGCCTCTACCTCAGGGATCTCTCCTCCTCAGACATGGCCTCCACCATGGGATTCCCTCCTCTTCAGACGTGGCTTCTATCTCAGGTTCCCTACTCCTCAGACACGGCCTCCACCTCAGGGCTCCCTGCTCCTTAGACAGGGCGTGTACACAAACAGTTTCTTCATTATCTCCAATGGCAACTCTATCTTCAACCATCAAATCTGCATTTCTGGTTTAAACAGAAGAAATTAATGAAGAAGAAGGATTGTTCTTGGAAGCCCTTCCTACTGGTGTCCACATACTTCTCTTTGGATAGAACTATGTCCCCTGACCACCCATGACTGAAGTGGAGGATGAGAAATTTGATTTTATACATTGACATACCAACACCCAGAAAAATATCAGACTCCTAAAAAAAAATACATAAATGATGCTGCATAGGCAACCAGACACTTTTGAAAAGAGGCAATCAGGAAAAACGTGGGAGAGGCTAAGGAGACTAAATGGCAAAAGGAGTGCAGGAGAACTTTGCCAGAAAACTTGGTTCTTTTTGACTTTGTTGGGAGGCCCTCACTGGGGAGGTGTGCATAGCCTGGCCCCACAGAGGTGTTACCAGCAAACATGGTAAGTTGCACTTAGATGCCTCTTGCAATCAGATTCCTTTTCGTAGAGCATAGAAAGGGGAGTCCATGGTGCGGTGATATAGGGCATCATCACTAGCTCTCTGAATTTTTACGGAGCCCCAAAGAATTAGCTCATGATTGTCCTTACAGAGCTTTCAGGACAAGAAGTGGAAAAATACCCATTTCATTCTTACAATTTCACCAGCATGCTCTAGTTAATTAAAATGACACAAGATTATTTGTTAAGATCCATAAAATCTACCCTTCCTCTCTTAGTTCATAACATGGCAGCAAGCAGGCAAATTAGGGTCAATTTATCTTCATTTGTTTCATTGTCTTTTGATGTTGTTCCTAAGTCATCCACTTCTCTAACGTTCTGTGGAAGCCTGCTGTGCTTGAATGTTGGTGTTGCTTAGAGATGGCTAATAAAAATGTAAAATGTGCTGGCTATGCTAACAAAGAAAAATAAATATGCTAGATAAGGGAGAATTTCATTTGGGCTGTGTTTCTGGCAGTTCATGCAAGTTCATAATTGTTGTTGACTTAAATAGTGTACAGTGATCAAGTTGACAAGGCTGGCTGGTTCATATTTGAATTTTATCCACAAAGATGTTGTCTTTCCAAAATGGAGCAAGTCATGTAAAAACCTCATGCCAGGGGGATTGGATGGCAGTTAGCTCTGAATCACTTAGGACCAAAAGTTTACACCCCTAAG
The DNA here is from genome assembly GCA_963574355.1 of Loris lydekkerianus. Classification (NCBI taxonomy): domain Eukaryota; kingdom Metazoa; phylum Chordata; class Mammalia; order Primates; family Lorisidae; genus Loris; species Loris lydekkerianus. Next base: position 7,430 of record CAUYPK010012722.1, read on the forward strand.
GGCCGGAGGGGTTGGCGAGTCCCACAGTCTGGGCACACTGCCTGCCTCACTTCCATTCTGAAGTGAACCATCCCCTGGGTAGTGGAAGGAGGTAGAGGCTATGACTGTTCACAAGATGGCCTCCTGGGGTGGTGGGGTGGTGAGAGTCATGATAAAAACTCTCCAGGGACAAGCACACTGATGCAAACTCGCCTCCTCTTTCCTTAATTTTCCAAGAATAATAAACAACTCCTTATCCAAACTTTAGGCTGATGTTTATCTGTTGGGTTGTGGAGACATGTTAAGAACAACAAAAACAGCTTCCCACTCTATTGAGAAAGTCAAAGCTTTAAACAATGAATTGACATTTATGGAATGCAAAAAGTGTAACTTTGAGCTCCTGGGAAGTATGGCTGAAACCAGAGTCTGAGTGAGGACCATTGTCACCACACCCAGGTTTCAAAATATAGTTTATTCATAGAAAATTGGAGGTATAGTAAGGCTGACAGGTCAGGAGAGGATCGCCTTTGAAAAGATAGTTTTGTTACAGATTCCAAGAAGAGGGGGCATGCCACACCACACAGAACCAGCTGAGCAGCGTGGGGCCAGCCAGGAAGCAGGGGGAGCTGGAGGGGAACAGAGGCAAGAGCCTTTATCCAAGTTTCTCCAGGTAAGAGCAAGCGAGGTAGGGAGAGCAGGCTTAGGACTGGCTTGTAACAATAACAATCTAACTTCAGTGGGCTCTGGGGCTTGGGACTGTCCATAGGACATAGTGGCTGAGACTGTGAGAGTCCAATAAGGTAGGTGGTGGGGGGCGTGCTCTGGATTGACCGGTTTGTATTTGAAAGGCATGCTCTTGTGTGAGTCATCTTCAATCTCTACAAATTGGCCAGCTCTGGGGGAGGGGGGGGGCAGTCCCTCCAGGGTCAGCAAGGCTCCAGATGTCAAAACATCGGAAATAACAGAAAATAAAAGACATAGTCAATACAACGCGTCCTGGCCTCGTGAGGCAGGAAAGCCGCCTTTTGGTACAGCAATTATTGAGGCAAGCATGGCAGGTGGCAAGGGCCTTCAAGCCCAGTGAAGGTACACACAGTGCAGGCCCCCAACACTGGGGGCTGGGGGCAGACCCTGGGGGATTTGGTGCCCGGCAGTGGTGCCTGCCTGCAGGAGAAGTGTTCCTGCATTTCCAAATGGCTGTGTGCTTGCCACTGATTGCTTGCTCTCTCAGGGTTTTTGACTTTTTTGCAAGACAAGAAAAACATTTGCTTCCTGGAGATACTGCATTGGATTAACGAGCAAATCTTTGAGGCACTATCATAGCATCACTCATCTCTCAAAAATGTAGGAGTTGTCTAACAAGTGTGCACCCCCATTCTATGAAATCAAATCCTTAAATCCTTATCATTGTCCTGTCAGGTCATCTGCTATCTCTGTGGATTCAGAGCAGTAAGGTCAAATGGATTTCTGCCCCAAACCCTCCCAGCCTCCTTTGCCACAGTGAGTACAAACGCAGACCCTGGGAATGAAAGGAGAATGGGGACAGGGCCCTCACCTGCCCACAGTTGTTTTCACAGGCTGGGCTGGGTGTTCCCTGGACGTCCCTCACTTCCAGCTGGCCTTACCTTGTCACAGACACATGGCCTCATGGCTTTATGACTGCTTGGTTCCCAGAAAGCAGCTGGGGTGATACTCCTTAAGAGAGATGACAAGGACAAATGTTGAACCTGCTGAGAAAAATCCCTGCAATGATCTGATGAAAGACAGGCTTTTCAAAGTCATATTCTCTTGGCATAAAATAATAAATAAATAAGATAAAGCAAAATAAACTCAGAGCTTGGTATCCCCAGTGGAGAATTTTTGAGACACAGCTAAAAGCTGAAAGGAAAGGGGCCATAATACAAGTTTGTGACCATAATTACACATTTTCTTGGGCCCAGGTTTGGTTGTGTTCCATTGCTGTCACTTTATAAGTTTCTGTTTTTTCAGGCCAGATATGTCAAAGCTATTTATTCTATCCTAAATACATTTTCTATCATGAAGACATGTGACCACATGGTCAGTATTCCTTTTCCAAAGCAAGATGAAGTGAGAAAAAAAAAACAGGCATTTTTTTTCCTACTCAACTATTCTTTCCCTTAAAAAGAAAAACCAGAAATAGACTCTAAGCAAAAGCTAGTACATCTAATCACTGTTTTAAAAATATATGTGTAGGCAAATTGTAAAGACATACAAGGTAAAAGGAGAAAGGTTAAATATGATTCTATTTCATAGAGACCATCCAGGATGAACCCATATTTTATATTGGGGAAACCAGAAAAAGTTAGGTGTTCATGTTCTCAAAAGTCCTACTCGAGAAACTGGAGCTGAATTCAGTGTCATCAATTACCTGGCAACAAGTGGCCCTTCTCTGAAATGTTCCCTGACTGTGTTCCAAGGTAAGATTGTGCACAGACCAATCTAGCAGCCAGTAACATCATATGGAAACAAATTTTCTAAAGATAAGGTCACTGAGTCTTCCAGCAGCTCCTTATTTATGAGGTCTGACCAATTCCTGCCAAGACCATCCTGCAAATGAATCCAGCCTTTTTGTTCACTAAGTCACCAAATAGGGTCCACCCCCACCCTCAGTCACCCATGGTTCCCCATCATGTGTGGTCCTCCTTGCTGTAGCAAACAGGAAATTTTGTCAACTACAAATGTGTTCCTGCTGGTCTTTAGCTGATAGATATTGACATGGATTATAAATGTTATACGTGTGTATATGAAAAATACAAAATCATGTGGAAGTCAAATGATAATCTGGTTCATCTTTTCTCTAGGTACAAGTAACATGAGTTACTTTCACTTTTCTTTGTATTTATATAATTCTACTGTGAATTATATAATTCTAATTTTATTATATAATTCTAATATTATAATTAGAATATATAGAATAATTATATAATCTAATTTTATAATTAGAATTATATAATTCTAATTTTAATATATAATATATTATATAATTATATAATTCTAATTTTCTTTTCAGTTCAGAATCATTTCAAACCCAGCCAACACAGGGAATGATAGACAAGACCACCAAGAATTGATGCATGTGAGAGTTTTGTCATCATTGCTCCAGATCTCAGAGGAAAGAAAATAAAATAAAATATTCGAGATCAAGTCAAAATCCCTCCATTATCTGCTGGCTCTCCCTCCCTCTGCAGAGGTAACCCCTATGTACAATTAAGTCCATACGTGTTGTGAGTAATCATTATAATATGTATATATAAAATAAGATAGGTGAATGCTTTGGCTAACAACATACTTCATTGATATCATGCATCATATCTTTTTTGCCATGTCTTTTCCTCAAATTATTATGTTTGTGCTATTGACCCTTGTTGATACATGCATATCAAGTTCATTTGTTTTAACTGCTACATAATATTCCATTATATGAATAAACCATTTACTTATCCATTCCTATGCTCAGAGACAGTTTGTTTTTTGAAAATTTCTCAGCTACAAAAAATACTGAAAAACCCCTTTATCCACATCACCTCATGCTCACCAGGAAGCAAGATTCCTGACCATGTGTTATATGCATCTTCACCTGCAATTGAGTTGGCAGAGCGCTCCCCTAAGTGATTGCATAGAGAGCAAAAAGCTGCCTTCGGCTGGCTCCCATACCATGGGGCAGTCGTGGCCATGCTATTCAAGCTCTCTCATCTCTGGCACAGGTGAAGGGGGTTTGCTCTTGACCTCAAAGTTTCCTACATGAGCCTTCTGATTTCTCACCACCCAGGTGGAGCTCTGCATGTTCTGGGACACTCCTGTAGACATAATCCCTCCCCTCTCCTGGCCAGTATGCCACTATCAACAGGAAATCACTTTTTTTTTTTTTATTGTTAAATCATAGCTGTGTACATAAGTGCAATCACCTGTACCCATTCTAAGATGCACCATAGATGAGGCCCCACCCATTTCCCTCCCTCAACCGAAACCTCCCCCCTCCCTTCCCCTTCCTTGGCCCTTTCCTCATAGTCTTGTGCTATAGTTGGGTTATAGCCTTCATGTGAAAGCTATAATTTAGCTTCATAGTAGGGCTGAGTACATTGGATACTTTTTCTTCCATTCATGGGATACTTTGCTAAGAAGAATATGTTCCAGCTCCATCCATGTAAACATGAAAGAGGTTAAGTCTCCATCTTTCTTTAAGGCTGCATAGTATTCCATGGTATACATGTACCACAATTTGCTAGTCCATACGTGGTTCGATGGGCACTTGGGCTTCTTCCATGACTTAGCAATTACGAATTGGGCTGCAATAAACATTCTGGTACAGATGTCTTTGTTATATTGTGACTTTTGGTCTTCTAGGTATAAACCTAGTAAAGGAATTATAGGA